>CM073735.1:129651572-129959072 GCA_037113605.1 Calophaca sinica
AATGGATCGCAGTTGGATGTATGATAGACTTTATCCTGGAAGAGGGGGTTTGAAACGAGCTTTTGTAAAAGGGGTTAAACAGTTTGTCCGTCACGCAAAAAGTCAGGATAGTTACCGCATTGAAGGGGGGATTCTATGTCCGTGCGAGGTATGCAAGTGTCAAAGGGTTAAAACTGTAAGTGAAGTCAAGTATGACTTGTATATGTGGGGGTTCAAGCCTAATTATTGGATTTGGACTGCTCATGGCGAAGTTGTTCCCGGTGTTAAATTTACGGGTTGAAGAGAATTGCACAGGTGCTTCAAGCAGTTGCCCATCGGATATGGGAGATCAATATTATGAGCAGTTTGATGCGATGCAGGGAATGATTTCGGATGCTCTTGGGGTGAATGTGTCGTTCGAAGAGCAGCAACATGATGAGACTGATGAACTTCCGAATGTGGCAGCACAAAGATTTTATACTCTTCTGATGGAGACAAATAAGCCATTGTATGAAGGGTTTGAAGACTCTAAATTATCAATGTGTGTGAGACTTTTAGGTCTCAAGTCAACCTTTAATGTTCCCGAGCAGTGCATTGATTATATGACCAGAATTATGTTGGATGCAACACCTATTAGAGCCGGTTTGCCACAAAGTTATTATGATGCTAAAAGGTTGGTGTCAAGCTGAGATTAGGTGTTAAGAGGATCAATTGTTGTGTAAAAGGTTGCATGTTGTATTACGACAATGAACTTGGCATAAATGACAATGCTTTGACTGGATATAAATTTTGTAAAGAGCCAAGGTATCATCTTCGCAAAACAGGAAAAAGCCAGAGTAAACCAGTTCTAAGGAAGGCAATGTTTTATTTGCCTATCGTATCAAGGCTGCAGAAAATGTTTGCATCAATGCAAACTGCAGGTAAAATGACGTGACACTATGAAAATAGAAGAAGTTCAGGTGAGTTGCGCCACCCGTCTGACGGTGAGGCATGGAAGTACTTTGATCGGGTACATCCTGATTTTGCCATGGATCCACGCAATGTACGACTTGGGTTATGCTCTGATGGGTATACACCATATATTTAGTCAACGACTAAAGCTTATTCTTGCTGGCCAGTTATTGTCACCTCGTACAATCTTCCTTCTGATATGTGCATGTCTAAACCTTAAATGTTCTTATCATGTGTAATCCCGGGGCCAAATTCACCAACAGCTGGTATTGATATCTATTTACAACCTTTGATCAATGATTTGAAGAGGTTCTGGAATGGTGTTTTGATGTATGATATTGCTAGAAAGCAAAATTTTATGATGAGAGCAATCTTGATGTGGACCATTAATGACTTTTCTGCTTATGACATGTTATCTGGATGGGGGACTCATGGTAAATTGGCATGTCCAATTTTCATGGAGGACACGAAGACATTTACCTTGCACCACGGAGGGAAGACTTCTTGGTTTGACTTGCACCGCAGGTTCTTACCAAACGATCCGTTTAGGAGAGATAAAAATGCCTTTGTAAGGGGTGTAGTGTAACACCCGCACCTCAACATAATTGAAAGTACGACAAATTACATTAAGGCACAGGAATTACTAAGCATTTACAAACTTGATTACAGTAATCCAAGTCATAAATTAAACTTAATTCATTAATCTAATGAATAGATTACATAATATACATAACTTGGAATATAAAATTTCCACTTCAATATAAAACTAGCCTATGAGTCCCAAGCTTGGAGCTTCGGCTCATCATCTTCGGTACCTGCTTATCTGAAAACAAATAAAAGGAATAGGGTGAGATTATAAATCTCAGTGAGCTCTTCACGGACTCCTCACCGTTCTCTCGTCCGTCCTGACTAGCCTGAAAAGACTAATTCAAACATTACTTCTTTAGCTATATCTAGCACAACTAACCCAATGCTACGTAAGTGCAAACTCTCTTAACTAAGAACATTTTGTTCTTCTTTACTTACTTAGTCTATACTTAACACTTCTTTGCTTTTCTTTGTATTATTGAAATTGACCTTATCACATCTCTTTCTACTTCTAGGCACCATTACCATATAATAATTAAGCGACTAGGGATGTGCTATCCAAGATTTCCTACAATTAATTAAGCTAATTCCGAATACATAGATATATATATATATATATACAAGGAATTCATTAACATTCATAAACTTAACATCACTTCACATATTATACCATTCATAAGGAGATATATAATATGAGGCTATGCAATGTAATGCATTTTGTGTGATTGGGTAGTGTCATAGGCTTCCGTCCCTAGACCCCAATTACACGCTTTCGGTATGGTGGTTAGACGTCATAACCATCCAAGAAGGCCCCACTTAGCTAACCAAACCGATCTACTCCTTTAAATAGAGGAGTCTTGCCATGGACTTTAGCTTATGCTTATGCTTATATGCATGTTCATAGAAATACAACTTGGCTAGCTAGGATTTATTAACATCATCCTCATTACTTAACTATTCAAGGAAATTACAATTATTTCAATGAATCAAGCTTAACCTTAACAACATTCATTTCTAGCTAACTACTCACTTAGAGGCTTACACATGCTATACTCATAATAAGACTTACACTAAATTACGAATATCTACTTCAATCATTCACTTATCACATACTTTCATATGGTCCTTTCTTTAACACCATGGACATACACTTAGGGCTAATTGACAAGCCTCACAATTGAGCAAATTAATGGACAACACCTACATTAAACATATACCTTGAAACTCTATGGGGCTAACATAGGAACTAACATCAAACATACATAATCTCCTTGAAGCTCTTTGGAGCATTCAAGGATTCAAGCATCACATAATAATTAGGGGGGTTGGGGACAGAATCCAACCCTATTTCAGTCAAACCCCATATAATTTCATAATAATAACTTTAACATTAACTTAAAATCAAAGGGGTTAACAACCTTAACTTTGAACCCTTTGGGGTTCAAAGACTTCTTTAAGGAAAATTCCTATATGAGGGACTTATGGTTGCCCGTCACCTAAGGATTGAAGAACTCACCTCTATTCTTCAAGACATTGAGCTAGGAAGGTTGAACTTTGGACTCTTTGCTCCTCTTCAAGCTTTTCCCTCTTTGCTCAACTTGGGGCTTCTCCAAATACTTCTCAAATCTTGATCTTCAACCTTCAATCTTCCTTCTCAATCCAAGAACTTGAGCCATCCTTGCTGGATCTTGGCCTTCTCCCCCTTATTCTTCTCCAATTCGTGCTTCTTCTTCTCCTCTCTAGGGTTCAAACCCAAATCTTCAAAATACCCAAATCTCAACTCTCAAACTCTCCATTTAGGCAAGTGATTGAAGAAATCTAACATGAATCTCTTCAATCCTTCTCAAAGGGTGAAACCCTAGCTCTCCTTTGCTCATGCTCCTTTCCCTTTCTCTTCTTTTCCTTTTTCTTTCTTTATGCTCGCCATTTGAAACAACGCTTTTAAACACTTCGCAAATGTGAATCGATTCACAGACAAGTGTGAATCGATTCCCACAAAGGTAAAAAGTGCCTGAATCGCAGTCTTAATGAGTGAATCGATTCCTGCATGCGAGTCCCAGTGGCCTGTCTTATGTGAATCGATTCCTAGCTTCTGTGAATCGATTCCCACTGCTAGAATTCGATGCCTATGGATTTTTAATGCTGTGAATCGATTCCTGGGCTATATGAATCGATTCACACTGCAGGAAAACCAGAAAACTTAGTTCTAACACCAAACCTTGAGACTTTCTTCTCAAATTAACTTCCATAACTACAAATCAACACCTTTAACCATCTTAAGATTAAATCCAACTTATTCTTCAACTCAAACCCATTAACTTTCTTATCAAAACTTTGTGAAATTATATTCACCCACTTTAAAATCAAATTAAGCTTGAATACAATCACACAATTCTTCTCATAACTTATTCTCAACTTAGCTTAGAAATTTGGGGTGTTACATGTAGCTGAAAATTTGGTCCCACCACGTAGGCTAACATCAGAAGAGGTATGGAATAGAGTCAAGGATGTGCCAAATGTACAAGTTATAGGTGATGTTATTCAACGACCGGAAAATTATGGCTTGTGGTATAATTGGACAAAAAGAAGTATTTTTTGGGATCTCCCGTATTGGAAAGACAATTTATTGAGACACAATCTCGATGTTATGCACATTGAGAAGAATTTTTTTGACAACATATTTAACACTGTGATGAACGTGAAAGGCAAAACCAAAGACAATGACAAAGCCCGGAGGGACTTGGCTATTTACTGCAGGCAAAAGGACATGTTGTTGGTAGATGATCAGACTACTGGGAAGACCGTAAAACCGATTGCCAATTACACATTATCACCGGAGGATGCAAAATCAATTTATCAGTGGATTACAGAGCTCAAAATTCCAGATGGTTATTCTTCCAATTTAGCAAGATGTGCCAATGTGAACAGGGGGAAGATGCAAGGAATGAAGAGCCATGATTGTCATGTATTCATGGAGTGTTTAATACCTATTGCATTTAGTAAGTTGCCAGCACATGTTTTGAACCGATTAATTGAAATTAGCCAATTTTTTAAAAATTTGTGTTCTGCAACCTTGGGAAAGGACGATCTTATTAAGATGGAGCAAAACATTCCATTGATTCTATGCAAGTTGGAGAGGATATTCTCCCTAGTTTCTTTGATTCTATGGAGCATCTCCCAGTGCATCTTGCATATAAAGCTAGACTTGGTGGACCTGTTCAATATAGGTGGATGTATCCATTTGAAAGGTATATTTGCAACATGTTTCCTATATAAATATGAAATCTATACTTTCATTTTCGTTAAAGATACCAAATTTGTTAACCTTGTTATGTAGGTTCATGGGTGATTCTAAACGATCGGTGAAAAATAAGGCTCGGGTTGAAGGATCAATCTGTTCGTCTTACTTACATTGCGAAACAACCCTTTTTTGTTCATATTATTTCAATAGATCAATGTTATCCCCACGGAATAGAAGGAATGAAGTCGTTGCTGAATGCGAAAGACATCCGTTAGCCTTATCAGTCTTTTGCCTGCCCGGTCGTCATGTTGGGAGAGAATCGATTCATTGGTTAACAGATGAAGAGTTCAATTCAGCACATGTTCAAGTACTGATTAATTGCACCGAAGTGAAACCCTATCTAGAGTACGTATATCATGCATTATTTCTTATCTGGACACCCTACCTTGTTTATTTATTATCCAATTTCATCAGGGCATTCTTAGCGGAACAAGGATCTTCTGCGGATATACATGCAAACTTTCCTGGATGGTTTAGGCAACAGGTACATACCTATAGACAAAATATCTGAGGTATATCGCAATTTCACTAACTCCTCTTAGCCAATTTCATCATTTGCATGCGTAGGTGTATTGCAGTCCACTAACTCCTCTTAACCAACACTTGAGGAACTTATCTGATCGTCCTAGTACATGTGTTAATGAATGGCACACATACTTTGTGAACGGGTACAAATTTCACACCCAGTCACCCAGTCATGGACAGAGGGCAAATAAACAATAAATAGTGGAGTTTACATCAAAGGTAATAACAGAGGAGGTGAATATGACTTTTACGATGTCATTGAACACATATGCGAACTAGCTTACACTGATCTAGACTATAGTAAAAGAGTGGTGTTATTTTATTGCACGTGGTTTGATCCATCTGATAGAGGCACAAAGAGGAATCCAAAATCTAATACGGTGGACATTAGAATGAGCAGAAGATATCAAAATTATGATCTGTTTGTAATGGGCCACCATGTGAGACAGGTGTATTATGTCCCTTATCATTAACACGAACGGACAAACGAGGTTGATGTGTTGCAATTAAGATAAAACCAAGGTCTCACATTGAAGCAGAAGGCGATCTATAGGAAGAAGTGCCTTATCAGGTGGATGAAATGTCCAATGTGGATGATGTGATTCTAGTTGAAGGCTTTAGCCGACAATGTGTGCCAAATGTTAGTGAAGAAGAGGACGATGATGACGTAGTGGATGCGGAAAACGAAGAACAAATCATGGAGGATGGGATTGAATCCGAAGGGTCGTTCGAGGAAGAATGAGACGAATGATCCATATTGTGTAACTATTATTTGTATCATTTAGCATGTGTTTTATTTGTTATGGCATGTTAATTAGTACTGAATATTGTATTCGTAATTTTTATGAAATAGTGCTGAAATGTTCTAATTATCCAAAGGTTAATTTGTCTACAATTTAAATAATTAACTTGCATGCATATATATGTAGACATGGTTTCAGGAGGACGTGATCCAGCACCTTTCTCTAGTGGAAAAGGAAAGGAGCAGGTTCCTACTCATCGCCGTCGCAGGCATGGGCCGCGTTGCATTGTTGAGGATGTTAGTATTTATCACCCTATGCCCATCACCAATAGGCCACCGATAGCCCCAACACATGACAATTCTGCCTTTGAGCATGGCACTACTTCTACAGTCCCTAGTGATCCGCACCACAGAGACGATGCTGTCAACACTACTGATTCGCCCTCCTCCCCGAACGATGGTGATGAGGATGACACCCATGGTTCTAGCCCTCCTCCCCGAACGATGTTGATGAGGATGACACCCATGGTTCTAACTTACATAGTGGTGTTGATGACGAGGCGATGTATACGCCAGATGGCCGAGTCGTTATTAGACCCGCGGGGAGCACGTAAGTATTTATTAATTTTTTTGGTTATTTAACTTTTATTGATTATTTTAGTTTTATTATTCAATAATTTCATTTTATTGTTAAGGTTTCTTTCCTCTAAACCGTCTTTAAAAGCAATCACAGCTGTTATTAAGGAGAAGTGTCACCATCCGTGGACCTCATGGGGTCAGATTAAGGACAATGAAGCTGATGCAGAGATGATGTTCAACACTTTTAAAGTAAGTTGTGATTTAGAATTTCATGTATAAGTAGTTTTCGGTGAGATATTATCTTTTATATTTTAATATCCTATACTGCAGACAAAATGTGTTTGGGAACCCATGTACGACGAGCAAGTCGAGGAAAACTTTCACCACAGAGCCGCACACCGCTACTCCGATATGCTTAGGAGCGTGCGCCAAAAGGGAAAGCGTCCAATGTGGATGTGAGGTAATGTTTTCAAAGCCTTGTCCGCATATTGGAGAAGTGAAAACTACCAAAAAATTTGCGAACGAAACAAGATTAACAGGGCACCAGAGAAGGGTGGTAGCTTACACACCAGAGGTTCCATTAACATTGCACAGATCCGGGAATGCATGGTACATGCATATATACTTATTGTTATTTTATACTTAATTAATTAATATTAGTTGTTATTGTTCACTGTTATATATTTTATACGTGGAGTTACTTATAGGAGGCGAAATTAGGGAGACCTGTAGGAGTGCATGAGCTGCATCGCAAGGTCCACACTCAGAAGGCAGATGGCGAATTTGTTGATGACCGGGCGAGGAAGGTTCAGGTAATTTCAATTTATATTTTTTCTAAAATTTTAATGTTTATATATGGTTGTTAATTCTGACTCATGGTTGTTAATTCGGACTCATTTGTTTTTAAATTTAAAAATCATCAGGAGGACTTTGACGCAGCGATGAATCAGTATTATTTTGAGGCTCAGGCTACTGTTGACTCGGCCCCACCTACTAACCCATATGATGTGAGTCGTTTTCAGCTAAAGAAATGGTGGAGGTTGTTGGCGGGAAGAAGAAGGGACGACTGTACGGCGCTGGGGTACTATCCTCATGTTACAAAAAAGGGGTTTCTTACCTCGACATTAATGCTTCTTCTTCTTCTTCTTCTTCTTCTTCTTCTTCTTCTTCTTCTTCTTCTGCCACCAGTACTGGACGATCTCGCAGGGATGATGCCTATGTCAGGGAGATCGAGAAGAGACTAGATGCTACGCAGCGTACGACGATTGAGGCTGTTCAACAGAACAAATCATTACAGGCAAAATTCGATGGGATGGCAGAGCAACAGAGACAGTTAATTGCATTACTGCAGCAGTAAGGGAGGCCATCGCCGTCGCCGTCGCCACTTGGTCAACAACATTACTCCCATCCACAGGCACACTTTTATAACTTATGGCAATCACCACCACAGTCATATCAGCAGCCACCGCCACAAACAATGCCACCTAACAGCGTCAGGGCACAACTACCTCAGCAACAAACCTATTTCAGTAATCAGGCGCAACTACCTCAGCAATAAACCTATTTCAATAGTCAGACGCCACAGACTAGCCAGGTGGCGAGGATTTTGCTACCATGATATCGATGGCAACTTTGCTCAACCCGTCCAATAATGAGCCACGAGATGGTGGGAACGATGGCGTTGATTATTACGATCATCAACACGAGGATTAGACTTTGTGTATTTATATATATATATGACATGTATGGTGTTTAATTTGTGGATTTAATTTATATGTGCGAACCATAAAGATTTTCGGTGTGTTTTAGTGAGATGTTAGTATCTATGTTAGTGCATTTCCGTTAAATCTATGCAGTAATGATTTATTTTGTCCGACCTTGTCTTAAATTTAAAACTAATGATGTTAAATGATAGTAATAATTTTGGTCTCAAAGTGGAAAAGAAGAAGGTAAAAAAAAATAATAAAGTGTAATAATAATAATAATAATAATAATAATAATAATAATAATAATAATAATGGAGTGAAAACAGGTTAAAAAAAGGAAAATGGGGGGTGCTAATAGCATTGAAGAAGCTGGTGGGATGGCAACCCAGCCCAGCCAGTGCCCTACCTATAAATTTTTATTTTGCGCACCCCCATTTCGAGGCACTGCTCTAAGGTGCAAGCAGGCTATCAACCACGACGTCCACAGGATAAAACAACTCAGTCAATTCGAAATTCCGCTGCACTTCAGAAATTCGTTCAAGATGTACACCTTCTAAAATATGGTTTAAAAACCACTCGAAATATGCTTTAAAAACCACTCGACTGTTGCACACTTTTTGAATGGAGAAAAATGAACGGGGAAAGAAGAGAATAAATTTGGTAAGTGCTTCGAGTTTGGGGCAATTTGAAACTGATGCGGAGTCTCCTATTTATAGGCGTTTACAGTCTTGTTGAGCAAGAAAACGTGTGAGAGATTTTTAGGAGATATCAAACGTGTGAGAGATTTTAGGAACCGATATTCTGATAGAGTAGTGACCAAGTAAACGCACAATTTAAATTTAAAATTAAAAAAATTAATTTTTTTGTGTACCAAAAAAGAAGTACACCACACAGCCCAACCCGGCCTGACGGACGGCAGCGGCGGCGCGCGCGCGCGTGTGGTGGTTACTTTGTGTGCGTCCTCTCCCTCTTATAAAAGTGGGCACCCCTTGGGGTACACCCAAAAGGGGTGAGCTCCACATATATAAACACTCTAAAAGTGTCTATTCTCTCCTATGCGGGACTTCTCAATTTTTTCAATTCACCACACTATCCCACTCTAAGTTCCAACAATCCCCCACTTGAATTTAAAAAATGGTTTCAGAAGTAGCGTCAAACGTCTCATTAAGATTGTGCATAAGCAGAGGTGTCTTTCGAATTGAACCTTTGCATAGTGATTAGGATTTAGATTCAACAAGAGTGACTCGTAGTCTTGAACTTTATCTTTAACATCAAAACCACACACACTCTTATCAATAGGTGTATTCTTCAAAAGCCCTTGCGTTAATGGCCCTGCACGTCTATCCCAGTATAGTGAACGCTCTAGGAATTCTGCCCAAGATTCCATAGAAAGCGGCCCCACTTCCACATTCACATAGGTGAGTCTATCAAAAGTACTCCTGTAGTTAAGTACTTCACTCCACGTAGAGTATACATCTCATTAAGAGTTTCTATTACCTCATCCTTTAATCGCTTCAGGAATCATGCCTCTTGACTTATAGTAGCATGTTCATCTCATATCACTTCACAACTTGTTATTACCCATTGAACCTAATTCTTGGGATCTCCAGTCTTTTGGGTTGGGTTACCATCATGAGTGACTTGTGGTTCCAAAGGAATTAGTTCCATCCTTTTAGATGTATTTTGGACTTTCTCTCTGGCTAATCCTTTCGTCAAAGGATCAGCTAAATTTTCATCAGTGCGTACATGATCCACTCTCACAGCTCCTTTTGAGAGAAACTCTCTCACAATGCTGTGCTTACGACGTATCTGTCGTCTTTTAGTGTTGTAATAACTATTCTCTATCTTTGCAATAGCCGTGGTACTATCGCAGTGAATTAACACAGCTGGCATCAGTTTTTCCCATAACAGAATCTCTGCTAGCAAGCATCTTAACTAACTTGCTTCTTCACTAGCTGTTGCTAGTGCTATCATTTCAGACTTCATAGTGGATTGTGCCAATATAGTCTATTTCTTAGACTTCCAAGAGACGGCACCTCTAGCTATGCTAAATATATAGCCACTCGTTGCTTTGGAGTCATCTGATAGAGTATTCCAATCAGCATCACTGTACCCTTCAAGTACAGTTGGAAATCTTTGATAGTGTAATTCGAGATTCATGGTCCTTTTTAGGTATTCATGACTCTCTCAATAGCATGCCAATGCTCTATACTAGGTCGACTTCTAAACCTGAACAATAGTCCCACGACATAGGCTATGTCGGGTCTAGTACAATCAGTGGCATACCTTAGGCTACCGATGATGCTTGCATATTATGTTTGTCTAACACCTTCACCAATGTTCTTAAAAAGTTTTACACTTGGATCATATGGTGTACAAGCAGGTTTACAATCAAAGTAATCGTATTTCTTCAAGATCTTCTCAATATAGTGAGATTGATCCAAAGAAATTCCCTTTTCCGATCTAGTAATTTTAATGCCAAGAATTATACTTGCTTCTACGAGGTCTTTCGTATCAAAGTTGTTGCACAAAAATGATTTCACATTATTCACAGCATGAGTATTTGAACCAAATATGAGTAAGTCGTCTACGTAGAGACATATGATAGTGCAAATGTCATTTTTCGATTTGTAATAAATAAATTTGTCACTTTCATTCACTTTATACCCATTCGAAACAATCAAATTATCAAACTTTTCATGCCATTTTTTAGGAGCTTGTTTAAGACCATACAAAGATTTATCTAACTTACAGACCTTACTTTCTTGTCCAGGGACTACAAAACCTTCAGGTTGCTCCATATAGATTTCTTCTTCCAATTCACCATTTAAGAAAGCAGTTTTGACATCCATCTGGTGTACTATTAAATTATGAATATCAGCTAGTGAAATAAGTACCCTTATGGATGTAATTCTTGTAACAGGTGAAAATGTGCCGAAGAAATCTATATTTTCTCTTTGTCTAAAACCCTTGGCTACAAGGCGAGCCTTGTATTTATCAACAGTTCCATCAGTTTTTAGCTTCTTTTTCAAAATCCATTTGGAACCTATTGGTTTGCAACCAGGAGGCAAGTCCACTAAATGCCAGGTCTTTTTAGACTCTAGGGAATCCATTTCATCATTTATGGCTTCTTGCCACAAATTTGCATCCAATGAAGACAAAGCTTCTTGAATACTGGTTGGATCCTCTTCTAGTGTATAGACCGTATAATCAGGTCTATAGTCTTTACCAACACATGCTCTCTTACCTCTTCGAGGTTCTATTTCCCTTTGTTCATTGTTCTCAATGTTCCTAGGCACATAAACTTGACTAGTTTCGATGCCCCCACTATTTCTTGATTTAAAAGGGAATCTATTTTCATGAAAGTCAACATCATTTGACTCTATGATCACTTTGGCGTTCAGGTCATAAAACCTATATGCTTTACTGTTTACTGCATACCCAATGAATACACATTCATAGGCTCTACTGACGAGTTTGACTCTTTTTGGATCCGGGATCCTGACATAGGCCAGGCAACCCCAGGTTCGAAAATAAGACACATTAGGTTGTCTTTTCTTTAATATCTCAAACGGAGAAATTTTATTCTTGGATTTAGGTACTCTATTGAGCACATAACAAACTGTTAATAAAATTTCCCGTCACCAGTGAGATGCAGTGCCAGAGTTGAGCATAATAGCAACAACCAATTCAGTAAACGTTCTATTTTTTCTCTCTGCTTTACCATTCATTTCAGGTGAATATAGTGCAGTCGTTTCATGTATGATTCCATTTGATTTATACAAATCATTAAATAACTGGGAATCATACTCAGTTCCTCTATCATTTCGAAGTCTCTTAATCTTTTTCCTAAATTTATTTTCAATTTCAGTTAGGAAAATTTTGAAAATGTCAATCGCTTCACTTTTATTTTTCATAAGATATACAAAAGTATAATTGAAACAATCATCTATAAAAATGATAAAATATCGTTTACCATTTCTGGTAAATGTTCCATCTAATTCGCATTTATCAGAATGAATTAAGTCTAATGGTTCAGATTCTCTAAATACCGATTTATGCGGCATTTTTGTAATTTTCGCTTGACTACAAAATTCGCATTTTTCTAAATCATTGAAAAATAATTTTGGGATAAATCCTAAATTGCACATATTAGAAATAATGCATTTGTTCACATGACAAAGACGAGTATGCCAAATATTAAAATCACAAAGCATATAAGCAGAAGTATAAATTTTATTGATTTCAATATTCAACTTGAACATGCCATTTGTTGCATACCCTTTCCAAACAAAAATACCATTTTTAGTAATGGTGTACAAATTCCCCCAATAGACTGAGTAAAACCTGCCTTGTTCAAAAGAAAGCCAGAAACTAGATTCTTCCTGATTGCTGGAGTGTGCGTCACATCTTTCAGAATCAGGGTATTTTCAGAAGTGAAGTTCAGCTCGACATCTCCAGTACCTGCAACATTAGTGGTGTGAGCATCGCCTAGCAACACTTTCATATCTTCAGCAGCAGTGTATGTTTTGAACATAACACGGTCATTGCAAACATGGTGAGAGGCGCCTGTGTCTACCCACCAACCATTTGATCCACTAACAACATTGATCTCAGTAATCATAGCCATAAATGACTCTTCAGTCAGGTTAGCCTGCGCAGCAGAGCTTGGCCTGTTCCTACACTTGCGTGCCATAATTAAAACAGATGAATTGTGGAGCAGCATCATTTCTAGGAGATGGTTGAGGTTTAGGATTTGGGACCTTAGAAGGATTCCCATTCTTGTTGGGTTCTTTTGAGGCTGAGTACGGTTCTGATTCTTGAATGATTTGCCAGATGGCTTCAGAACCGCTCCAGTGAAACAAACAAGATTTCTTCTTTTTGATCTTGTTTCTGGGATTCTTTCTCAATTCGAAGGCGGGTAATCAGGCCTTCTAGAGAAAGTTCTTTGGTTTTGTGCATTAAGGTATTTTTGAAATCCTTCCAAGCTGGGGTTAATTTGTCAATTAGAACAGCCACTTGAAACTGTTCATCTAGGGTCATACCTTCAGAAGTGATTGAACCTCAACAGCCTTGTCGTTAGACATTCTGAAATTTATATAGGGCTCACTGCATATTTTTTAGCGCCCGCTTCTTCAGTATCATATTTCTTTTTCAGAGCATCCCAGACATCTCTGGCGGTCTTGCGAGTGTTATAGCAATCATAGAGTTCATCACTCAGACCGTTCAGAATAAAATTCTTGCAGAGATAGTCATGCTCATTCCATAGGAGTATTTCTTTCTTTGTTTTATCCTGTTCTTCCTTTTCAGCTTTTTCATCCAACACAGGAATGTCTTCTGTCAAAACGTTGGCAACCTTTTTAACGGTTAAGAAAAATTGCATCTTTTGTTGCCAGCGCTTGAAGTGACATGTCTCAAACTGAAACGGTTTGTTGAAGTCATTAGCAGCAGAACCAGAGCCAGTAATTTCATCGGTACTCATGGTTGATTTTCGGAATCGTCTTAAAAATTGTTGAAACTTGAATTTCAAAAATATTTGAAAATTTGAAATCACCGATGAAATTACTAAGATGAGTCGCGGACTAGGTCGCTCTATTTAAGACGTTTCGAGGCACTGCTCTAAGGTGCAAGCAGACTATCAACCATGATGTCCCTAGGATAAAACAGCTCAATCAATTCGAAATTTCGCTGCACTATAGAAATTCTTTCAAGATATACACCTTCTAATATATGGTTTAAAAACCACTCGACTGTTGCACACTTTTTGAACGGAGAAAAATAAACGGGGAGAGAAGAGAATAAACTCGGTAAGTACTTCGAGTTTGAGGCGATTTGAAACTGATGCGGAATCTCCTATTTATAGGCGTTTACAGTCTTGTTGAGCAAGAAAACGTGTGAGAGAGATTTTTAGGAGATATCAAACGTGTGAGAGATTTTAGGAACCGATATTCTGATAGAGTAGTGACCAAGTAAATGCACAATTTAAATTTAAAATTAAAAAATTAATTTTTTCGTGTACCAAGAAAAGTACACCACACAGCCCAACCTGACCGGACGGACGGCGGCAGCGGCGCGCGCGTGGTGATTACTTTGTGTGCGTCCTCTCCCTCTTATAAAAGTGGGTACCCCTTCGTGCACACCCAAAGGGGGTGAGCTCCACATATATAAACACTCTAAAAGTGTTTATTCTCTCATATGTGTGACTTTTCAATTTTTTCAATTCACTACACTATCTCACTCTAAGTTCCAACAATCCCCCACATCATATCTCAACAAATCTTGTTTTTCATGAAGGCACCAAGCATATCGAATGAATGTCACTTGTTCATGAGCATCTCCATTCTGATGATATAGCTACTGCATGCCTTTCAACTAAACAAGAGCAGGCAAGCATATTTACAAAAGCTTTGGGGTCTAACTGTCTAACCAATTTCTATATCACTCAAGTTTCAGCTTTTTTTTTCCTTCCGATGTTATCATGTTGTTGTATTCATATTTACACTCCTGAAACAGTTAGTGTAAATAAATATTTACACTTGTGAAACTCGGTTCATACAGAGAAATAGAACCAAATCTATTATTTATTTAAAAAGCTTAATTATGCTAAATATATGTGGCAAAAACTCATTCACCTTTTTTACCGTCAAAAACTATTTTTCTACCTAAAACTTAACTACATTATAGGTTTTATTTTTCTTCACCATTCGTGTTGAGCGCGTATTCTCTTAGCTACTTTTATTTAAAATTTAATTAAAAATCATTACTTATACGCAATCTTGCAGTGATGCTTTGTTTCAAAGGTTCGATAGCGAGCGCGATCTTACATGAATGGTTAACATGAAATTTATTTTATCAGCAAAATAAAACATGAAATTTATTCAACACATGTAGAGTTTACATAGAGAATTTTAATGCCTAGCGGGACCGTATACTAATACCTGGCAACACCAGAAATGCATATTAGCATGACACAAATTTTTGTCACTACTGACAGCTGCCAATTTGAATCAACCAACTTTCTTCTACGAGATCCATTCCACTATGCTGGAGAGTTGACATTCTACTATGTAAACTAGTGATACTATGGAGGGCTGTGACTATATTTAATTTGAGACCTCACAAGGACATTTAATTAATTGTACAATCAGATCCTTTCAATTGAAAACTATCTGGCTTTCTGCGATTCGGTTCCCTTATTCTTCAAAGAAAGTTTGTCAAATGAGGAATCAAGATCTTGACGTTTAGATCGATTCCTACCATAATGCTTCTGCTGCTGTTTGTGTTGTTGTTGTTGTTGTTGTTGATAAAGAATTCGAAGCCTTGTGATTTCTCTCTCAAGCACTTCCTGCTCCACTGTGCCATGCATGACATACATACAATCAAAACCAGCTAGCATTTTATGAATGAAGTTGCAAACATAAAAATTATTGGTACTCACAGCATTTGATGAAGTGCTCTTGGGATAAACTGTCCAACCGTTGTTTGAGGGCCCTGTTCTCCATACCTAATATAAGGTTTTGCTGATCAAGAAATTCAAGCTCTGCTGAAACTTCATATCCTTCTGCCTACAAGGAAATTGCAGCTGAATGTGTAATACTTTCTAGTTTTTATTCGCCGCTATAAAATTACGACCGTTAGACCTTAATAAAAATTTTATTTATCTGTAATCTCTATATTTAACAAAAACTGCGTGTTTTTAATTCCTGGATAAGAACTAATTTTTTGTTTGTTTGTATTTTACAGGACTAAAAATAAATAATTTTTTTATAGAAAATAAATTTGGACGATCGTGATTTTATAGAGATGAACGATATATTTAACCCAAATTATATATACTAGCGGCAAGACGGGCACTACCGTGCCCGTCTTTCCGCATTTCTACTGCACTACAGTATGTATTATTTTATCGTGTTTTAATATCTAATATTGTTTTTAAGGAATTTTATTATGCATTTTAAGTAGTTCATAAGACTAATTTTTCATAATGACACTAAATTATTAACACATGTTGATTGGGAGAGAGGACCCGTGAGTTATAAAGAATTGGTTAAAGTTATAGACAAAATGGTGACCCGTGTCATTTTCCATTTCTTACCCTTTGGTAGTTTTGTAACTGCTCTATTTTATTTACGTAATTAGATGTTTTGGAGTGGAAGTTTCAAATGCACTTGCTTATGTTTAAAGGGTAAAATGGGGACAAAAAGTAGTACACCAAAATGGTAGTTACCAACACTCATTCTCTTTATATAATAGTATAGATGTTAATCTTACCTGTAAAGATTGGATACTTCTTTCTAGTTCCGCAATGTATTGAACTTTCCTGGCCCGGTATTGTTGAGCTGAATGCCTGTGTTGCCCCACAAAATATGGATGCAATAATAATTATATAGAACGATTGACTAGTACATACACGACAGAAACATTTTTGTTCTTTTTTCTTTTTTTTTAGGTACATAACCTCGTCTATTATTATTATTATTATTATTCAAATCACTTATCTTTTGTCTTATTTAAATAATACTCCTAGTTGTAGCCTTGACCATTAAATGTTATCAAAGGAAGGATCCTAACTGACTAAACAACCAGCTCAATTTATATGAAAAGGTTTTGAATTCAAAACATGGTGAGAGAAAATAGAAATGGTCCCATGTGAAAGTATAAATTTTTTCAGAAGCATTAGAGATGCACACATAAATACTGCCAACAAATTATATTATCCTATATAAGTCAAAAGTAACATGAATTCCATAAGTTGGGAAAATTGAAGGACACCACATACCTTTTGACACGTTTCAAATCTGTTCTGCTCGCTGAAGGATTGGACTGATGTTGTTGCAGAAAGAAGGCTTGTGCCCGATCTGCTACATTTTGTTTTTCAGATTGTGTGGCATCTGCCGAACTTGGAAATGTAACATAACAAGTACTGTTAGATGGAGTAGTACTGATCTGTTTGCTCTCGTGTTCAGATTCCTCTATTGTTTTCTGTAAGTATGCTATGGAGTCACTCGATGACCGTCGATGGCTCCTGTATAGAGGCGTCTCTGTCTCTGGCTCATCAAGAAGTTCTTTCAACCAAAAGGGTACTTCCTCAGTAAGCATGCTATCAGAATATGTACGTTGATGGCGCCGTAGCCCCTCTTTGGCCTCTGACAATCCATCAGAACATTCAGCTTCACATCTACTTTTAGGAGGCAATGGAAGCGACGTTCCTGTGTGTTGAAAGTTCCTCAAGTTTGATGAACCATTTGAAGTTTCCATATTCATTGACTAACTATTAAAAAAAAAAAAATCTGAATTAGCAAACGAAAATTAGAGATGGAAAAAAAAATATTATTCTCTAATTTTGGCATCTTATTATCAACTATAAACGGAATTAGAGACAATTTTTTTCTTCTAACAGTGGCTTTCTAAATCCTCAGCACTACACGTACGTACACAAATGTAATTGTATAAATTAGAAGTAGATATTATTGGGTTAATTGTATTTTTAGTCTCTTATATTTATTTTAGGTTTCAGTTTGGTCTCTTGTATATTATTTGTTCTAAATTGGTCTCTTATGTGTAAAGGTTAGACTAATGTGTCCATCTTGTTTTTTGTTTCAAAATTGTCTTTTATATTACAAAAATTATACCAATGTGGTCCATTTTTTTTTCTTATTGGTATAATTTTTGTAATATAAAGGACAATTAAAAAACATAAAAAAAAAGATGGATTACATTGACATAACTTTTATACATAGGAGACCAATTCGAAATTTTTAATATACAATAGACCAAACTGAAACCTAAAATAAACATAAAATTCCAAAAGTATAATTTAGACATATAATTAGATGTTTTGAAAGGAAATACAATGCCTAATCTAACCTTGATCAACGCAATGCGACCCGAAGGAGTTGCCAACAAAACTAGAGATATTTTTGCGGTGAACTGTAAAACAGAGTTTAGATTAACATTTGAATTAGATTCAGAAAGCAAAAAATGACACAGGTTGTTGTAAAATTCCAAATATTTGATGTCCAATCCATACGTGATAATTCTCTGCTTTACTCCATGTAATTAACACCTAAATTCCCACCAATAATATGCATGTATCACGCGCGTTGCATGTTTATTTGCATCTCATGTAATGCTGTAGAAATTAAGTCTTCCCATAAATTATAGCATTGCTTCAATTCGTATGATAATAACAATTTGCCGCCGTCAATAACCATTTGTTAACAAAATTTCTCTGGGGAGTGGCCATTAACGTACAAGGGAGGTGAAATTAAGGAATACGTAGAATTCTAAGGTGCTAGGCAAAACCACCTATAGGTTACAAAAAAATGTTCCGTTTATAATAAAGAACGCTGAAGGAATGTTCATGGTTACGCCTTGGGTTACACTTGCATTTATGGATCTAAAGAATCAAATTTTGAAGTTTCTCCACGACCTTACCCATTGAGGACAACAAACAAAATTAAGGGAAAAAAAAACATGAAACTAGCTAGTATTAAAGAATCCAATCCACGAAAGATCGAGCAAGAATGAATAGAAATTACCAGAGAGGCAGGGAATGGGGCATAACCGGATCTGGTTGTTGTGACCGGTCACCCCCCATTATTATACGTCAGTATCAATTTCCAATCCACTTTTTTTTTTTTTAGTTGAAAAGCATTTGTTTTCTTGTATAATAAGGAGAGGGAGAGAATGAGTCCGCAAAGGACGTAGGAAGAGCGTGTTTTGCGTAACGAGGCTTTTAAAAAAGTAATGTTATATTTCGTCAAAAAAAGTAATGTTAATATAATGTTATATTAACAATATAATGTTATGTTAACATTTTTTTTCACACACATGTTTCTCGAACGAGCTAATCGTGTTCGAGATACCGTCAAATACTAAATATGGGTATCTCTCCCAATAGGGATTCGAATATTAATTCATCACGTTGTCAGAAACTAAGCACTTTTAGTAGACTCGAATCTCGTTGGTAATGTTATATTAACATTTTGCATGTATAAAATTGAGTTTTTGTGTTCCACATATGCAACTCGAGTGGTTAGAAGCTGAGGGACATTGTGTTGGTGTGTGGGTTCGATCCCACAGTGCACCTCATTGCCCCCTCCCTGTATATGTAAGGCCTATGTATGCCTCCAATGAACAAAAAAAATAAAAAAATTGAGGATTTATTCTATAAAAAAATGAGTTTTTGTTAATATGTTCCCACATGTATTAGCATGTTAAAGACATAACCATTTTATTCTATGAAAACAAATTTAGATGAGAGGAGGTACACTCCATGTAAGGTCAAAGTGAACCATCAATTACCTCAGCGAGAGTTTACGATAAAATTTATGTATGGTACTAACATGGGAATTCAAGATTTGAACCGAAGTCACAACTAATGCGAGCGGTGCTGGTTTTCCGGGGGGCTTGTTGGTTTGAAGCTAGTCTTTGAACCCTCACACACCTGGTTCGAAGCCAACACTGTGAGAATAGCTAATATGAGCGGATGATCTGACCATCTGTGCCAAACTCGGTTCGCTAAGTACTTAACATTTAAAATAACATTTACTACTTCTATTAATTATTACAAAAAAATATAATGCTAATAATTCTCATTTAATAAATCTTTATATGTATTCTTGTAAAATAAAAATCTATGCATGTATTTTAAAGGAAGAATGGCGTTATGATGAAACTTCTAATGTAAGGGTTTATGCCCTAAAAATTTGTAAAAATTATTTTATTACTAATATTTTAAAACAAATCAAATATAGTTATAAATCACTTGATAGATAATATTAAAAATAAATACACTTTTTTTTTCTAAAAATAAGATTATAAACTTTATATAGCTACTTATTTATTTTATTTATTGATTCTTTTTATTCTGTTAATCTTAATTAAAATACACATTTTTCATTATTTTATATTGTGTATGGTAAAAGATACCAAAAATATGTCAAACCCATATTACATATATGTTAATTACCTATTGATAATTAGAGTTTAATAATTATATACTGATAATGTGAAAAGTATTACACTGACGTTCAATCATATTTTATCATCTTATCACATCATAATATTATTTCTTAAAACCCTAACAAATCTACTCTTTGTTCCAAATCCTCACCGGACTGAATGCTGGACAGGGCATCCTTCAACTAGTCCATAGTCCATAGTTCTCTCACAAAATATGTTAGTGTGACAAAGGTGAGTACATGCAAATGCACTCCAACTATCAAGTCAGTTTGGAAGTAGGCTGATGTGTTTTGCTAATGGAACAATGCACATACCTCTTGTACTATGCCATTCACTTTCTTATATCAAAGGGATGGGGAAACTCCTCTCTAACACCGAACTCAAATAATCTCAAAATTATGGGAAATTTAAAACTTTAAAAAAATGCATTAATATATCAGAGTACACAAGATCAAGGATAAGCATCAGAATTCCATTTGGAAGTTGTTCTGAACAGAACCTCAGAGGATGGCCGGAGGGACGCAGTGCGACGTTGTTCGTAGCAGTTGACGACGGCGTGCGGGGTGGTGTACCTGCAAGGACTCCGATGCCTAAGTCAGTTTAGGTAGGAGGAGAGGAATTGCAGAGATGAATGAAATCGTACCTGGATCTGTGAAGGAGATCCGTTTTATATGGTTCGAGGACGGTTACTGAGAGATAACCGCTCTCGCGAGATCCGGGGTGCCGTCAGATCCTTGCCAGGCTGTGATGAGCTGGGTGGAATGCTGAGGACTGTTGGATAAGCAACGTCGACCCGGCTCCGGAGTGGTGAAGCAAACTATGTGCGGAGATGGGCCTTAAGCGCGTGAATCGTCAGATTGGGCTTCGGTCCAGTCCGGAACAGTTGCCCCCAAGTCAGTAGCTTGAGTGTCGAGGTGGTGACTTGTTTTAGTGATAGAAGTTTGATAATGTCGACATTCGATATTGTTTGAAAGGAAGCGTAAATGTTTGTCGTCCCTTTGAGAGAAAAGAGATCTGAAACGCTACCAAACCCTAGGTGCGTGAGCGTTGATTTTGAATTTCAAAATGTCACGTCAGCTGCCTTTGGGATTCAGATTGTTGCGTTGTTTCGAGGCGAGTCATTACTGCACTACGCCCCTAGGTAAAATAGGTGTGACATGTCAATGATCAACGGTAAGGAGAAGAAAGGTCACGTCATTCAGACAAGATCAACAACGAGGAGAGAAAGGAGAAGAAGGGTCACGTCGTTTGGCTTCAACCTGGGGGTTATAAATCATCATTCCCCTTTTCCTTTCTCACTTTCGCTTCTCTTTCAAATTTCTGAGAAATCTTTGTCTCATTCCCTTTCTTCTTTTCCGGCGATTCTGACCGCCTGCTTGATTCGGTGGTTTCCTTTCCCGGTGATTCATTTCCTATCGTTCGTGCTTGCTCGTGTTTCATTTCTTCGGTCTCACCTTGCAAACTTTCTTGTTTGCAGGTAAATTTCCTTTCCTCATCTCTGCTTTTCTTTTCGTAGTTTCGAAATGGGTAGTAATATTAGGTCTCTCCCAAGAGATTCGTCCTCGTCTTCCTCCGTATCTGGTTTCTCTAGTTCCTCTTCCTCTGGTGGCCCATCGAAGGGACCGAGTGTTAACACCGATGGAGGTTCCTTATCGCCAGACGGTAGTTTTGTTTTGGTGGACTCTAGGGAAAAATGTTCTTCCCTTGAAATCTATTATCCTCCGGGACTTTTCGTCGGGGATTATGAGGGTAAGAAGGTGTCCCCCGTTGATTCGGTCGAAATCCAGAGTCTTTCTTTAAAATTACAGAAGTTTTTCGGACGAACTTTCACAGACAGGGAAGTAGGAGAGTAGTTGGTCAATATAGATAAACATTGACCTTTTTTCCATGACAGTGCTTTGGCAAGATCGGATATGGGTAAAAAATTGCTTCAGAGGGATGACTTCGTTTTGCCCCCAAATGATGAAAACTTCGGTTGGGTTGCAGAAGATGCTCTTTGTACTCGTTGTTTTTACTCATCAAAAGAAAATTTTCTACTGTTGTTGAAGTCTATGGACGTCGCGGATGGTGTCCGCAACTTCGAAAACTGGAAGATTTGTCGACCCCACCTTGATGCTTGAATCTGCTCGTAATCTGACTGTATTTTGATGTTCATGTACGAGGTCCTTTTCAAGGATTTGGGTTTTAAGTTGCCTTTTTCTGACTTTGAAGTAGCGGTTTTACATTATTTACTCCTTCACAATTACATCCGACCGCTTGGGCGTTTGTCCGGGGATTCCAGTTACTATGCCCCTATTTAAATGTCGATCCCTTGGTCGAGACGTTCTTCTTTATTTTTCCCCTTTGTGGACGGAAGCGGATCCAGCGAAACGCCAAGGTTGGGTTTCGTTGAAACAGACCGGGAAAGTTTTTGAGCTGTTCTCGGAATCTCATCGAGGGTTTAAATCGAAATATTTCATTGTCGAGGCCATTAAAAATACTACTATGAAAAATGTTTGTGCTCCTGTAGAAGTACTTGATAAGAACGGGCAGGTGATGATTGATTGGCGCGAGAGGTTCCCACTGTGTTGGAGCGAGAAGCATTTCCAATTCGAAAAGAGCGAATTCACATACAAACTCGAAGAGCTCGATGATAATGTTCGATACAGTTTTAAAAAATTCGCAAGTTTGTTGAGATGCTCAAACCTCGACAACATACGAATAAAAAGGGAGAGTTGGTCTCTGAGAAAGGATATGTCGACACTCGTCGCCTTCTGAAATGCAAGACTCAAAAGGAAGCTAATGCGTGTTTAGGTAAATTTGTAGAAATCTACTTGTTCATGGTTCCCCTCTTATCATTCTGACTCATTTTTATCTTCACAGATTCAATGGCTACTTCGGCGTTTTTGGCAAGCTTGAAGAGGAAGGCTTCTGCCGAAAAGACTCCTTCTCTAGGAGTTAGAGAAGGTTCTAGCCACATCACTTCTGTTCTCGCTCCGTCTTTTGGAGCCTCACCTGCTCGAAGTGTTGATGTTTCAACCGTGGTTGCGAAAGTGGTTGAAGAGGTGCCTTCGGGAAGTAAACGAATTTTCACTCAGGCTGTCGAGAAGCCTGCTGCCAAGAAAAGGAAACCTCCTCAACCCAAGACCTCAGCTCCCACTCTCGTTTTGAAGACCGGGGAGAAGTCTGGCAAGCGAAAAGATACGGTCCAGCTTCACGGCGAGGTCCCACCAGTTTGGTCTCATGGCAAGACAGTGAGTGTTGAAGAGATTGGGGGTTAATTCTTCCTTCAGACAAGGCTTTCTTCAACGAACTCTCTGAAAATGCCAAGGAGAATATGTTTTTTGAAAATATGACTCACAAGCTGTGGGACTTGCTAATTTCCCAGTGGCTTTTCGAAATGAACAGACACTTGGAGGTTGAGCTCGACGGTCTTCGAAAGAGTAATTCGGGGCTGGATGCAAAAATTAAGTCCCTTGAAGGTCTTGAAGTCTAGCTACAAGCTCAGCTGGCCAAGTTCAAGGGTGAGGTGGTTAAGGCGTCAAGGCAGATCGAAAATCTTTCTTCCAAGAAGAAGAATCTGATTGAGGAACGCGGACAACTCTTACAGAGGATCCAGGATCTTCAAAAGTCACAGGAGAGTTTGAAGTTGGAGGCCTTTGAATCCCAACGCAAGATGGAGGGATTAAGTACGGAGGTTAAGCTCCTTCCGAAGGAAAATCAAGAAGTTTCGTTGCTCTCGGAGAAGGTCAAAAAGTTAGAGGCCGAGAATGCAGAGATTGTGGCCTTGATCCTGAAGGCTGGCAATGAGTTTTTCGCCAATGTTGTTGACCAGATTAGGGTTCTCAATCCTGACCTAACCTTTAACATGATGGGAATGACCCTTGCCGGGATCGTTGAGGGGAACAAAATTGTAGATGGCCAAACAAAGGAGGTCATTCTCATCGAGCCCACTCTGTCTCCCGAAGTGGCTATTCCTCTGGCCTCTAAGGTGGTCCCCCCTTCGAATTCCGAAGTAGTAGTTCCGTCAACTTCGGGAGTGGCTGTGCCTCCCAAGTCTTCGGATTTTGTTGCTCGTATTTGTCATTTTTTGCTTTCGCTGTCTTGTAATGAGCAAAATGTTTGTAATGATATTTAACCTTTGAATTAGCAAAATATTTACCTTGTTTGCTTTACTTGTCGTTCGTTCGGGACCTCTGCTCTCGAGAGGGTTTATCCAGTTGATGTTTACTAATCCGTTGGCCGGACAGAAAGTGACATCGTTTAGCCAGAGACGTGCTCTCTGCTCGAGGTCATTTCAAAAACGTGCTCGTGCTCTCGGGCACGAGGCTTGTTAAAAAAGAGGGGCTCGCACACTCGAACACAAGGCCTTTCAGAACGCGCTCGTGCTCTCGGGCACGAGGCTTGTTCAAGGGTGCTCGTGCACTCAGGCACGAGGCTTTTCAGAACTGCTCGTGCTCTCGGGCACGAGGCTCGTTCAAGGGTGCTCGTGCACTCGGGCACGAGGCTTTTCAGAACGTGCTCGTGCTCTCGGGCACGAGGCTTGTTAAAAAAGGGGGGCTCGCACACTCGGGTACAAGGCCTTTCAGAACGCGCTCGTGCTCTCGGGCACGAGGCTTGTTCAAGGGTGCTCGTGCACTCGGGCACGAGGCTTTTCAGAACGTGCTCGTGCTCTTAGGCACGAGGCTCGTTCAAGGGTGCTCGCGCACTCGGGCACGAGGCTTTTTAGATCGTGCTCGTGCTCTCGGGCACAAGGCTTGTTCAAGAGTGCTCGCGCACTTGGGCACGAGGCTTGTTTGACAAATCAAGTTCTTCATACTCGTTTATCTTCAAATGTACTTTATTGCTTCACATTTGTATGTTTCGGATACATTTAACTTCAGCTATAGTACTTCTTCAACTTTGCTGCGTTCTAAGTCCTCGGAACTCGCTGGCCTTGCAGTGTCTCAAGGGTGTAAGTGCCAGTACCAGTCTTTGTGATGACTCAGTAAGGGCCTTCCCAATTGGGTGCAAGTTTCCCTTGCGAGGCATTCTTTAAACCAAGGTCAGCTCATCGAAGGACGAGGTCGTCAGGCATGAACTCTCTAGGCACCACGCTTCGATTGTACCTTGCTGCGATTTTCTGCTTGACTGCGACCTCGTTGAGTGCTGCATGGTCTCAACATTCGTCGAGGAGGTCGAGTTCTTCTCGCAAGTTTTGATAGTTATTGACACTTTGTTGGGGATATGAAGTTCTCCAACTAAGTTCGCCAATCTCGACGGGAATAACGGCCTCTGTCCCATATGTGAGACGGAAGGGGGATTCTCTTGCCGTTGAGTGTGGAGTTGTGCGATATGTCCAAAGTACTCGGGGAAGTTCTTCCGCCTAGTTCCCTTTTGCTTCATCTAACCTTAGTTTCAGGCCTCACAGAATAACCCGGTTTGCGGCCTCAGCTTGACCGTTCGTCTTGGGGTGTTTTACAGAGGTGAAATGTTGTTTGATGTTGAGGTCCTCCAAAGTCTTTCAGAAACCATAGTCTGCAAACTGTGTTCCGTTGTCGGTAACGACGACCTCGGGTATCCCAAACCTTGTCAAGATGTATCTTTTGAAGAACTTAATCAAATTCTTCGCAGTTATCTTTGCAAGTGCTTCTGCCTCCACCCATTTGGTGAAGTAATCTACTACGATGGCTAGATACTTCACCTATCCAGGAGCCATTGGAAATAGTCCAAGTATGTCAATGCCCCACCAGGTGAAGGGCCACGGTGCCGAAAAGGACGTTAGCTCTGTTGGAGGAGCCAAGTGGATGTCGCCATGTCTCTGGCATTTGTCATATTTCTTAACAAATAACCTCGCGTCTGCATCCAATGACGGCCAATAATAACCTGCACGGAGGACATTCTTCGCAAGGGAATGTCCTCCCAGGTGTTGCCCACATATTCCTTCATGCACTTCAGCCAATGCATATTGGGCTTTGCCGTTGTCGAGACACTTCAACAGTGGGCTAGAGAACCCTCTTCGGTATAAGATACCGCCGATTATGGAGTAAGAACACGCTTTCTTTCGAATTTTGGCGGCCTCTTTTTCCTCATTTGGGAGCTCTCCGAGTTGAATGAACTTTCGAATGGGCGTCATCCAATCGTCTGGGTTAGTGGCCACGTCATCAATGCTTGCCTGGGAGATTGCCAAGCAAAATTTCGGAAGAGTCTCTAGTATTTCGATGGATGTGATGTCGACCAGCGAAGTTATACTGGGTTTGGCCAGTGTTTCCTATATCACAGATCTGTTGTTCCCCAAGGTTCTTGTGCTGGCGAGTTTGGACAGAATATCTGCTCGGGTGTTCTGTTCTCTTGGGACATGTGTAATCTCGATTGTAGAGAAATCGTTCATTTTCTTTTTCACCAAGGCGAGGTATTTCTGGAGGAGTGGGTCTTTAGCCTGGTACTCTCCGTTGATTTGGGACACAACTAACTGAGAATTGGTTCTGAGTTTAACTTCTTCAGCCCCGAAGTCTCGAGCTAATATGAGTCCTGCTAAACATGCTTCATACTCTGCTTGGTTATTTGAAATGGGTAATGAAAATCCCAGGGAGAACTCGACAATCACCCCATTGTCGTTCTCGAGCAACAACCCAGTGCCACCGCCCTTTGTGTTGGATGATCCGTCGACGTGAACCGTCCATTTAGAGCAAGGCTCTACAACTCCCGAAGTCATCTCGACGATGAAATCTGCTAAGCATTGGGCTTTGATGGCCTATCTTGCCTCGTACATAACCCCGAATTCGGACAACTCAACCGACCAATTGATCATTCGTCCAGCCAAATCAGGCCTGTGTAGGATCTGTTTGATTGGTTGGTCTGTCCAAACTACTATGGGATGCACTAAGAAGTACTGTCTCAACCGTTGAGTTACGACTATCAACGCTAGCGCGAGCTTCTCAATCTTTTGGTACCTTAGCTCAGGGCCTTGAAGTGCTTTGCTTACGAAGTAGACGGGTTTCTGGCCCTCATCTGTTTCGCGGATGAGGATGGCACTTAGAGCTTCATTGGCTACCGCCAGGTAGAGATAAAGTACTTTCCCAGGGGATGGTCTCGTCAAGACTGGTGGTTGAGACAGGATGCGCTTTACCTGTGTCAAAGCTTCTTCGCACTCGGGGGACCATTCGAATTGAATTCCCTTTTTGAGTAGACGGAAAAAAGGCAAGGTGTGTTGCGCTGACTTCGAGATAAATCTCATCAGTGAGGCGAGCATTCCAGTGAGGTGCTGGATGTTTTTCTTTGATGATGGCTGTTGCATTTTGGTGAGAGCTCGACATTTGTCAGGGTTTGCCTCAATCCCTCTCTCGGTTAAGTAGAAACCGAGAAATTTCCCAGTTCGCACCCCAAAAGTGCATTTTTCAGGGTTGAGCCTCATATTATGTCATCGGACTTCGGCGAAAACTTCTTTTAGGTCGACCACGTGGTCGGTTTCCTTCGCTGTTTTCACGATCATATCGTCCATATACACCTCCAACATTCTACCGATCTGGTTTGCAAATACTTTGTTCATCATGCGCTGGTACGTGGTTCCAGCTTTCTTGATGCTAAAAGGCATTACTTTGTAGCAATAATTGCCTTTGTCGGTCATGAATGCAGTTTTTTCTTGATCAGTAGGGTGCATTGGGATATGGTTATAACCAGAATACGCATCCATAAAAGAAAGCAATCGAAAACTGGAGGAATTATCGACAAGTCTGTCGATATTCGAGAAGGGATAGGCGTCCTTGGGGCACACCTTGATAAGATCAGTGTAATCAACACACATGCGCCACTTTCCATTGGAATTTTTAACTAGTACAACGTTAGAAATCCATGTAGTGTATTTAATCTCCCTAATAAACTCAGCTTAACAAGATCATCAACTGCTTTGGCTGCAGCCTCAGCTTTCTCCAGGGCTTGCTTGCGACATCGCTGAGCTACCCAGCGGGCTTTAGGGTCTAGAGCAAGTTGATGGCAGACGATGTCGGGAGAGATGTCTGGCATGTCAGCAACAGTCCAAGCAAAGAGGTCAGCATTGGACTTCAGGCACTCAATCAGCTGTAGCTTAACCTGTTCGGGAAGGTCTGCACCGAGTTTCACGGTCTTTTCGGGATCAACCCCCAGCTGAACTCGGATAAACTCGCCATCAGGCACTGGCCTCTTGATCTTTTGCTAGAGTTCTTGGGCCAGGGGGTCATCCTCTTGGACTTCATCTTCGAACTTGATTCTGGCATCGAAATCAGCAAGGTTGACTTCTGAAGCGGCTTTGGAAAGAGCTTGCTTCTTAGTAGAGGGAGGTTGCTTCTCATCACCTGACCTGTCAAACTTCAGGGACAAAATGTAGCATCTCCTAGCAGCTTCTTGATCGGTTTCGACAGTGACGACTTTGTCGTCATCACTATGGAAACGCATCTTCAAATGGACCGTCGAGGTCATGGCCTCGAGCTCCCCAAGAGTTGGGCGCCCAATGATGCAGTTGTACACAAACTTGCACGGAAGTACTGTGAACTGGACTTTAACAGTCTTGGAGGCAGGTGGTTCTCCAAAGGTCACCATCAATTCCACGTAGCCCAAAGGCTTGGTTTTCGAGCCATTGAAACCAGTCAGATCAGACCCCAGATACGGTACGAGGTCCTTCTCTGGTAGCTTCAAGGTCTTAAATAACTTGTGGAAAATAATATCCGCCGAGCTCCCCTGATCTATTAATATTCTTCTAACATCAAAGTTGGCCATGTAAGCTTTGACCAACAGGGGAATCAGAAAATTCGGCTTTCCATTCACCAGGTCTTCATCGTAAAAGGCGAGGGGTGGTCTTCCCTTATGCCTGCTAGATGAAGGAAAAACTGTGGACACCGACATCGTTTCTCTCAGCTTTCACTTTGCTGAGTTTATACTCGCACCTCCCTTGTCGGGAACCCCCCAGAGATAACAAAGGCGACTGGGGGAGGTCGAGGTCTTTCTTTGTTCTCTTCGGACGCTCGAGCTGCTTCGTCGAGTTATGCTACAGAAGCTGATTCCTTCCTCATAGGTCAAGGTGATCTGGACCTCGACCTTCTATCGCCAGATCTCGGTTTTGCTTTCACATACTTCGATAACCTCCCCTTCTGGATCAGCTGCTCTATCACATCTTTCAAGTGAAAACACTCATCAGTCTCATGCCCTGCGCACTTGTGAAAATGACAATACTTGGACTTGTCGACATTGGGCTTCTCCTTGCCTTTCTGGGGGAACTTGACTCCAGCATCTCGGAATTTGGTGTTCGCGTATTCGTTTAGAATACGCTTTGGTGTGGTATTCAAGGGAGTGTATTTGTCATACCTCTTTGATGGAGGTCGGTTCTCTTTATCTCTGCGCGATCTGTCTTCGCACAGTCCGCCGGACTTCTCCTGGGTTTTGCCCTTGACCTTCGATGCCATCAACTTCTCTTCATAATTCATGTACTTTTGGGCTCGTTTGAGGAAGTTGTTCTTGGTCTTTGGCTTATCGACACCAATGTTGACGCTGAATAAACTTCCTTCAACCAAACCTTGCTCCAGCAAATACAACTTCATCTCATCGGAACACTTTTTCACAAAAATTGCTTCTTTGTTAAAATGCTCGATATAGTCTCTGACAGATTCACTGAATCGTGGCCAACGCAGCCGTGGACTTTGGTTGGACCTTAGACGCAGTGAAGTGGGCAGAGAATTGATCGGTGAGTTCAGACCACGAGTCCACGAAATTTTTCTTCAGGGCCTAGAACCATGACAAGGCCGCCTTCTTCAGAGTTACAGGAAAGATCCTACACTTGACTGGTCCCTGGGCACCTCGGTAGCCCATGACTGTGTCGAAATAACCGATGTGCTCATCTGGATCGGTTGTGCCATCATACGAATCTAAGGATGGTGGCTTCTGAAGATGCTTCAGAATCTGGAACTTCATGATCCTGGAAGTGAAAGGACCCAAGGCCTCGCACGTGTCGCTCCTTGTGTCACTCTGCAGGGAGGTGAACGAAAGAGAGTGAGCACGGCGGCGGTGAGAGGCGCGTTCAGCTGACCTTGCACGACGGCGAGAGGGAGTAGTGGTTCTTCGAGGTGGTGTATCACTGCTTACGGTCATATCTCTGCGACGGGAGAGTGATCGGGAGAACGGTGGCGACGCGACGGAGAGCTCCTCGCCTCAAGTCCTGACGATAGGCTTTTAGGCGAAACTCTCACACACCGCGTTTTCTCATTTCTTCTTTCGCTCCGAGGAGAGTGGATCTGAGATCTACGGCAATGAGGCAAAGGGCGATTTAAAGACCGACTACGGTGGTGTGTGGCATGTGGAGAGTGGCGTGGAGTTGAATCACGGTGGCGATGATGAACAGATCTACGAGTTACAGAATCTCTGGACCTCCGAGGCGACTAAAGGATCTGGTCAGCACTGTTCTCGATCTGTATTGCGACGCGAACGGAGATCTCTTTCTGCTAATTCTCCATGCAATCCAGGCGTTGATTCTGGACCTGTATCGTTTCAGCATGACTTCGTATGAACTCTCAAAATTCACGGAGGAGGAAGGCAGTGGTTACCGGAGCAGTCTCGCTTGTTTTTATTGTAGCCGCCGCGGTAACGAATGGAACAACATCTATCTGAGGCAGAGGAACATTCCTCGGCCTTTCATATTCGAAATTGAATTGAACAGGTTCAGGTTCAGGTTGATCTACCGAAACGATTAGAGGATTTAGTGGATTCAGATCTGCGCAGAGCGAGTTGCGAGTAGCAACGGTGTGCTTCGATCCAGTCATCATGAATGACGAACAGAAACTTCGGAAAATAAAGATGAAATTAAAGATGATTCCCATAGATGGCGCCAATGTTCTGAACAGAACCTCAGAGGAGGGCCGAAGGGAAGCAGTGCGACGTTGTTCGCAGCAGTTGATGACAACTCGCGAGGTGGTGTACCTGCAAGGACTCTGATGCCTAAGTCAGTTTAGGTAGGAGGAGAGGAATTGCAGAGATGAATGAAATCGTACCTGGATCTGTGAAGGAGATCCGTTTTATATGGTTCGAGGACGGTTACCGAGAGATAACCGCTCCTGCGAGATCTGGAGTGCCGTCAGATCCTTACCAGGTTGTGATGACTGGGGTGGAATGCTGAGGACCTTTGGATAAGCCATGTCAACCCGGCTCCGGAGTGGTAAAGAAAACTATGTGCGGAGATGGGCCTTAAGCGCGTGAATCGTCGGATTGGGCTTCGCCCCAATCCGAAATAGAAGTCATGGTGCTTCAAACATACGTTAAATAACATGATTCATACTGAATTATGATCAACAAATAGCAATAAAAGACACTCCACTTACCGTGGTACAAAATAATAAATGATACTCAATAATAACTCCTAATATCCAGCTCTAGTGTATAGGCATAATCGTTAATATGGAAGATATCTTCCACATTGATCAACAACAATCTCCTCGGTGTCTTCACCAATAAATAAGAACTCTCTGTCTTCTAATTGAAATCCAAACCATAATATAAAGAAACAAAGAAAGTGCGTAGGAGGTAAGAAACACAACAACAATCATAGAGTATGGAAATAAGGTAGAATAAAATATAATAACATGTACACACAACAACCATTTAGTTTCACAAACACAATCATTTTTCAAGTCATCTGCATCAACCATCTCCAAAGTCTACCATTACATGGATCATCACCTATGCTACATGTCCAACTGAGTCTACATGTGTGTTGGCCAACCTACAACTGAATAAAAGTATTTATCATTCTTGTATATGGATACGATTTAGTTGTTCAGGTGACCTACTTTGTTTGCAATGAATAATAAGATTGCATCAGCAATTTCCTATTTATGTTGGGGACAAATATCTTGGTTATACCAGAATTGTCCACCTTGAACATGGAGCAACTAGTGTCTAGTTAGGATGATCAAGTTTCTCCAATGCCCACGACACAATAGGAGCGACCTATCGATTTCCTATGATGTCGAACCCAATCAATCCCCCATCATCCCAATGGTTCGTTACCTCCATGCTCCGTACCTTGCACTTAGGTAGATCAACCAAGGGTGACACTACACACAGCTATTCACAACGACAATGTAAATTTTATGTATATGTAACAATCTTCAACAAAATCCACCAATTACTAACTAACAAATCTAGTACCTCTATATCAATCAACAATGACATGATCAACATGGTAAGTTCACATCCTCCAATGATAACGATGTTGCTATCTATGTATAAGAGTGTCTGCCAACTTAGGTCAAGTCATTTTAATATAAAGAGTTCAATATTAACATCCATCCTACCAGTTTGGCTCATCAATCTAGATCAGAGTATCCACAACATCATCAAATCAACAATATCATCATGCTAACAAGACACTCATATCAACATATCATGAATGCAGTAATATCAGTAATAGCAGTGAAGCATTTTATCACAACGACATCTAGCACATCTAGCACGTTATCAAACAATATCATATAATCATGCAGGCAAACACAAAGACATGTTATCAATCACAACATGTTGAGCATATGAACAACAAGTAAACATCTAAAGCACACATGCTTAATCAATCATCATCATATATTTACCCTATAGTTGAAAAACCTACAATGCCTAAACCCTAGATCGGTACTACTCCACTGTAGTTGCCAATACGAGCTATTTTTTGTCAGTTACTAAACATTAGTAGGGTTTGAGGATCCTTACACATGTTAAAATGCTTACCTTTCCGACAATTTAGGTTTCTTCCTCCAAATAATAGGTACACTAAGCTTCTAAATCAATGAACAACCTTGAAGCTCGACTATGAACATCATGAACGAACGCGTTCCACGACAATAACATATGTAGAGAGATGCTAATCCGAGAGTTAACACACTATGATCATGTGTCAGAGTTTGTAACAGCCGAATTTTCATCCTCCTAGATTAGGACATGTTGTATAGGATTAGAATATGTTTAGAGTTGTTTGGGATAGGTTCCATGTGTTTTACCATTCCTTTAGCTGATTGAGTATACAAATGCATCTCTATTCCTATGCCTAGTCAATTCGATTGTCGTATTCCTCATTTTCGAACCCTCTAACATTATAAGCTCCTTCACAATTGTAGATACATCTTTCATCTTCCATTTGGCTTTCATTTGACTCAAATACGATGACTATACCTCAAGATAAGCTTTTCGGAGTCAACCTAATGCAAGTGTAGCACTTAGGAATGTTGGAAAAAACTTCACCTGCATTTTTATACTTGTTAGAGCCCGAATTTGGTTAAGCCTATTAGATATGAAAATGTAGGAAATTCTCTTACATTTCCAATGTCACTAAGAATACCTTAATTGGACACCTGTAGCCCAAGATACAGCAAAAACAGTGGTACATGATGCCTAAAGGTGCAAGGCGCCCAGGCTGAAACCTGGGGCGCCCAGGTCACACCGAGAGAGCGCAGGGCACCCATGAATGCTAGAGTAGGGCACCCAGAGCTTTCATGCGCAATTTTTCACATTTTAATTCGTTTTGGGCCGGTTCTTATGATCTTGTGTGGTCCATTTTGACTAACTGGGTAGAGATGCGACCCTACGGTTTAACCTAGCACATTAAGCTGCAGTTTTGGACCCTGAACATGTTTAGAAGCTGCTCATAAGATCAATCAAACCAGAAAATTGTCTTCTTCCCTCTTTTCTCAAGTTCCTGTCTTGAGGGTTCTTGGCTTGGTAGTGCACTAAGGAAACTCAATTAGAGAGTGTTGCCACTGTAATTCTTACATCATCATTGAGGAGAATAGAAAGTGGTAAGGCTTCTAATCATAACTTTGTTCAAAGATCATCGTTAGGGTTCCAAAACTATGATTTATCCTTTCCTAAACCCTTTGTTCTTGTGTTTTTGGTGAAGAAAGTCACTAAGGAAGGAAGAAGCTTGGAGTTCTCTCACCTTACTCTTGGAGCATGAAATTCTCTTAAAGTAACGGGCAGTTGTTTCTCATCTAGTGAGTGTATGGAATATGAGAGAGCAATAGGGGTGTTCCAAGACCCCTACGCCTCGTACTATCACCACCGTGATTGGAAAATACTTGAACCCTTCTATTACAATCCTTGATTTGTGATATTTACTGTAACGTGATGTGATAGATTCATTGGATTGATGGATTTGGTGTGGTGATTAGGTCTTGACTGCTTATATGATTGTTACTCTTGATGACCTCTTTGATGTTCATGGATTTATGAGTTTTTGATTGTTGTTGTAAATTGTTATTGCATGAATCCTACAAACCTTGAAGATATGCTATACGATTTGTGTTATTGTGCCTTGGTATTGATATTGATATCATGTGCAAGTAATTGAATTACCTAACACAACTAGTTGTTGTTGTAGGGAAATAGAAGGTAATATTATGTTTTAAAAAAAACAGAATTCTTATGAGGCTAAAAATTGGGTTAAAATGGACTAAGTTAGGATTAATCATCTAGAATAATTGATACATGAGTTGGCTATGTTTTGGTAATAAATTTTCGAGGTGTTCAGATGAGGTTTGAGTACTAATAGTAATGGCTAAGCTAGATTATGCAGAATTTTCTGTCAAAGATTATTAAGTGTTGAACTTAAATAGTTAAAGAACCACTTTTTGAGTTTTATAATTTCATAGAAGATAAGTATGGGTCTAAGGACTTTGGATTAGTGTCAAGTATAATTTATAAGACGTAACGGTACCCTGAACGGTCCCCGAAAGCGTGGAGACCGTGCAACTTAAATTCTTCGACAGAGGCAGAGCGCCAGGCGTCCCACTCTGTTAGGCGTCATGCGCCCTCTGGGTAATGGCCGCCGTGTAACTTCTTCATGTTTCGTCATTTTTTGTGTTTTGGGCAGAGTCTTATGGACTATATTATATGTTTAGGACTTGTCTAGGATGTCTAAAAAATGGTTAACATGATAAAACTTGGAGGGGCTAATTATTTAATTTCATGATTAATTTAAGTGTTGTGTGCTTAAACTCAGTTGACTAAGGGTGTCGATTGATTCTCTTATTGATTTAAGGCACTCGTTGATGTATTGGCTTGTGTCTTGAAGTTGTTGTTATTCTATCGAGGATATTGCGATAGAAGTTGTTGTTGTTAGACACCGCATTTGGTTATGTTCATGCATCATGGTGTCGACATTGTTGTTGCTGTTAGTAGGGCGTATTGGGCAAGGTATCCCGTTCGGGCATGGTATCCCGGTCTTACTGTTATCGGGGCGAATCGGACAAGGTATCCTGTGCGGGCATAGTATCCTGATCCTGTTGTTATTAGGGCATTACGGACATGGTATTCCGAAACGGGCAAGGTATCCCGTCCTCGTTATAAATGGATCCACATGCATGTAGTTATGGTCCTAGAAATACATCATTTCGCATGATAATATGCCTGGTTGCTTGGTTTTTGTGGGATACCTTAATGATGTGGTTGATGTTGTAGCGTGTGATACTTAGTTGTTGTGGTAACATGTTTATGTTGTGATTGGTGTTGTAGCATGTGGTGTTCAGATGTCGCTGTTAGAATTGTTGTTATATTGTGCATTGTTCACTGATTTCCTTCATTGCATGTACTATTTGAGGTTATGTTGACTAACCCCTTTTGTGGCTATGCATATTCCATTGGGTATGTATAGATGATGAGACTACAGGTGTTGAGGATGTTAATGCCGATGAGTGATCGTGATAGCTCGTTGGAATAGGCAGAAGACTTATTTTTTTGTTTTGAACAAGTTATTGTACTTTTTCGATGTAATAATTAGGGAGAAGCTCTGAATTAATGTGACATCGGGGAACCTTGGGTTTATCTCTTTTTAATGTTTTTCCTCTTTTACTATGTTTGATTTCCGCAAATTGAGAGTAACAACTCTAACTTATTTGAAATGAATTTTTTTTACTTGGATCTAAATTTTATTCCGTGTTCTTTCTAATAACGTTGCTAAAATGTCATGACGGGGTAAAGAGTGTCACAGAATTCAATCGTACATTGGAATCGCCTAAGAATATACACAACTATAGCTATTTCCCGAGAATCTTACCAAATTGTCTCATTGCTTTGATTTGAATCTAGGCTTGTTCGATAGTCATAATCCTACTGAAATACCTAGAACATGTTCAGAAGAGGATCAAAATTGAAAAACGATGAAGAACACAGTAAAACGATACCAATATCGAAAGAATCCATCAAATGAAGTAACAACTTACCTTGATTGCACAAATGAGAGATCAAAGAGGAAATAAGAGTTGCTACGAGTTCAAAATTCGTAACAACTCTTAAGGAAGAAGAACACATTGGAAAATTCGTGGAAAAAAGTGATTTAGGATTAAAAGACAACTAACAAAATTTTTAATGCCAACGCTAGCTATTAGGTGCCAGGATGCTTTGACGTCCGTTTGGTCCATGCTTTAGCATTCCATATACTTTGTCGCGAAGGCACTTGTAACACCCTCAAATTTGAATTCTTAGGATCCATAAATCGTGTGCTTATGTGGTAATTTTGTGACAACTTGTGTGTGTTTGCCTTAATAATTAGTATATTTTAATTATATGATTTTTCCTTATTTTATTAAATATCAGTCTTGAATTTATTATGAATAATTTAGAATAATAGTCTATTTTTGGAGTAATATGGAAATAATCCTTTATTAATGATAATTGTTTCAAAAAAAAAATACATATATAGTTATAAAGACATGTACAGGGCTGATTCTTTCGTTTTTTTTTTTCCAAATGGGCCATGTCTTGGTCCAGCACCCACCAACCCACATCTCTGATTCAATTTTAATTGTCACTATTCATCGCCTCCCTCAAGACAAAAACCGTTCGGCGCAGTGTGTCTAAGAAACCCTCACTTTGAAATTCTCTATCCTTGTTCTCTTATTCTAGGCCACGAAAAAATTCCAAATTTCATCCTCCCACCCGAAATCGACTATAGAACGCGTTTTCGGCCTCTGTTCGTTCAACCGTGACTCTGTTCGTCGCGTATTTCTTCCCCGGGCGGACTGTAAATTCCCCTTTTCGGATACCACAGTTTTCGGTCGAAAAACAGACAACATTTTCGGATTCCTCGCGTCAAAACCTTCAGAAAGCACTACTCCTTTGCTCGATTCGGTGAAGTTGACGTTGGACCCCTTGTAACCCTTTGTCTTGGTATGGAGTTCTCTGGTTACTCTTTTTGCTTCCTTTTAATTTCGTTTCAGCCTTAAAAATTCTGAAAAAATATATTATACTAATTGTTATTTTTTTTCAGTCGCGTTTCATCTTCTGTAAATTTTATCCTGTGCTCAGTTGGTGCTCAAATTGTCGTTGTAGGCAGTTTTCTTCGCCTTGGAATACTTCAAACTTTTTATTGAGGTAAGGGGGTAGATGGATACAAGATTAGTGGGCTTATGAATATAATTGGGCAATAGGGACGTCCCATCGTCCCTAGACTTGGCGCGATTGTGCAAAATAAGTACCATTGCCATTGTGATGGGAAAGCTTGATATTAAATTTTGTATGTTAATTGAAATTGTCTTATAAGGTGTTATTTGAGTTGATATGTTATGATATGTATGGATTATATGATTATTTGGTTGTCTTGGCTTGTTGTTGATAAATGTATGTATGAGGTAAATGTGTCGAAATGAGATTACTCGTTGCTACATGATGTTCTGAAATTGTTGTGTTGAGTGAGAGCTAGATTATCATAGGGTGTGGTTGTTATGCTTAGATCCTCTAGGTGCTATATCATGGTTATGTGAAAGGATAAAGTATGGATGATGGGTATGATTGTTAGGAGTTAACTAAGGTTTAATGATGTTTTTTTTTAGCATTTAATTTATGGTACAAACAAGTCTTAGGACTAGGATATGATAGTTGACATTTGGTGTTGGTAGTTTAAATGCTTTAAAAGCAAGATTTGGTGTTGTGAGTATTTAGCAATAGTTGTGCAGAAAAATGATTAATTCTGGAATTGTTTTAGCTAAGTCTTACTCATTTAATTTTTGTAAATTCAATATATAATAATTATTAACCCAAACTCTTTTGGATAGCGTCCTATAATTTTAGGGGAGTAGTATGGTACGTCCGGTTAAAATAAGTAAGTTGAAACACTTGAGTTAAGAGTTGGGAATTAAGTTAAGTTAGCTTAGACTTAGTGTGGTAAGGTAGGTTGATAACTTGGACTTGTTCCAAGATTGGGGAAACTTGTTAGTTTACTAACAGTAGTACCTCATTAATGTTGTTGTAGTCAACCGCTTGATGAGATAGTCGGCGAGCTGTTAAGCTGTTGTTGTTGTTATTGTTAGACACTTGTTTGGTTTGTGTTCTTGCATCATATGTGTCTTGTTAAGTTAACGTTAATGGGGGTGAGCAATGATGATGCGATATAGTATCGGCCATGATGGGCAAGGTACCCGGCCTTGGGGGTCAATCGGATAGGGGCGTCTTACATAAAGGCAGCGGCTTGCAACCAATGTTGGGGCGTTGACCAATTTACCTGGTTACCCTGACTAGACACTGTTCGTACTCAAGAGTGATGATGTTTTCTCACTCGCTCATCTGAGTTGGTTTGGATCCACATGTTCGGTGAAGTAGAGGTTGTCTAGGATTGTATTAGTACTCGTTAAGTTATGCATCCATGTTATGTGTCAATTATACTAAAGTTGTTATATGCGCATTGCTTAATCTATGTCCTTTGCCATTTGTGCTATGATTGTATATGATATCTAACCCCTCTTTGTTGTGGCTACTCATACACCATTGTGTATGTTTAGACGATGAGATTGCAGGTGACGATGACGATGTGGCTGAGGAGTGATCCGTGGATGCGATCACCATAGTTAGTATTTTCGTTGTTATGATTTTTCCGTTGTTGATTGTTCCGATGTAATTACTTAGGGGTAGCTCTGAGACGTTGTGACATCGGGGTAATTTTATTTTTCAGAATTTGAACGTAATTGTTATTTGATTTTTTCGCAAGTTTGTACGAGCGTGATGACTCTACCTTTGTTTATGAAAAATTTTATTGGACCGTATTTTTCAGCAGTTATATTTATTTTAATTTATTTCTTTAATAATAACATGCGGGTAGAGGGTGTCACAGCACTGCCTTGCACATCACCACACATAGTTGACACATGTCCTCTCTTGACTTGGCACACGTATCACCCTCTACGCTTAAGTGTTTGCTTACCCAACATCAAAGCGTTGACACACTTAAGCATTGGTCTACCGAACATCAATCGCGCTGCCTAAAACTTTATCTTGTCTTTCATTTTCCTATATACTCTACACCATTCAAAAGGCATATTCAATTGTTCTGTCAACCATATACTAACAAATAACTAAGCTCAATTAATCACCCAATCATGCCTAACTAGGGTTTAGAAAAACCAGGATGTTACATTCTCCTTGTCCTCGCTATCCTTGCTAGATCAGGCAAAACGGGCTACCCGACCTGCTTCATGTCGGCCTCGAGTCCGGCCACATGCTATATCCAGGGTTGTGTGGAGTAATTTTAGGGCCTAGACAAAATTTTTATGGAGATTTAACATAATATAAAATTTAACGAAATTTAGGCTCTACTTCAATGGTCAATTTTTTTAGAGTCTAAAGCCAAAGCAAAACCATTTTTCCTATAATTTTTTAAATAAGCAATTCAAGGTTATAGAATCAAAATTCAAATAGTAAATTGGAAGACCTATTTTTTAAGTCGTGAATCAAATTTTATTATGAATTGTAAGATATATATGATCAATAATAAAAATAATATAAAATATATTTTTATATAAAAAATTTTAAAACATAAAAATATTAGCACTTGAGGTCGAGGCTAACAAACAAAAGCAAAAAAAAAAAAAAAAATAGAAGAGTTGGGCGAGCTATATTTTTTTATGACGAATTTATATGTAATATTTGGTAGCAATAATATTGTTAGTAAACTATATATATATATATATATATATATATATATATATATATATATATATATTTTGTGAGATTAAATTTATAAATATTTTATGCTCTCCAACGTTGATGTTAAGTGGTTTTTGAAGTATGTACTGAACAGTGACCTCCAAACGAGCATTGGGTCAACCGTAACAAGTTATCAGAACATTTCCAATGAGTGGTCCTTTAAACAAATCACTTTGGGTTCCTTAAGTGATTCGCAATTGTCAGACCAGTTTTTAGTAACACTTGATTATTTTACTTCAATACTTGATTCCTTATGTGAGTCTCTTAAAAGATCCCACATGTCATACTTTAATATTTACACTTAAATTTGTTTTAAATTAAAATATTAATTCAATTATTTTAATTGATAAATATAAAAAAATTAATGACCACAAAATATATAAAAATTTAATCCTGTGACCGGTCACTCGCCATAATCCCTCGTTGCTCTCACAATCCCTCATTTCTCTCACGAGTCCTGATATTTGGACACCCCCTTTTGACCAACCACCCACTTTACACCTGCCCATGTGGCATTTTTGCTGACTCACACACCTACACACCTGCCTACGTGTCTTTAGTAATGACTCGAGAAAAGAAATAAAAAAAGCGAAAGGTGAAGAAGCAAGAGCAGTGAGACGAAGAAGATCATGGCAGAATGCAGAAAATAATCGATTGAGAACAAGAATGAAGAAGAAGAAGCAGAGCGAAAGGTGAGACGAAGAAGAAGCAAAACACAAGCTGAGGAATCGAAGAAGAAGAAGAAGAAGAACATAAGCTGAGGATTGGTTGTAGAAACAGTCACTGCCCTAGATTTTTGTATCAGGTTATGGTTCTAATTACCTAATTATCCATTGATTTATGTGATTGATGTTGAATTTGTGTGGTTTCAGACATCTATATCTACATGTTAATTTATCCATTTTTTCTATTATGCTGCAGTAGAGTGATACAGATAATAGTTTACTGCTAATTTGTATAGACAGAGTTATATACACTAGATTTTTGTATCAGGTTATGGTTCTGATTACCTAATTATCCATGATTTGTGTGATTGATGTTGAATTTGTCTGGTTTTAGACATCTATATCTACATGTTAATTTATCCATTTTTTCTAGCATGCTGCAGTAGAGTGTTAAAGCTAATAGTTTACTGCTAATTTTGATGGAAATCGTGACTCTAGGTGTCAAGCTGAGAAGGAGTTTAAGGTGGAGGTTGAAGCCATTGGAAAAGTAAGGTATAAGAATTTGGTTGGTTCAGTATTCGTTTATATGTATTCATAATTGAAGTCATATATTTGTATTCATTTTATTCAAAAGATTCCTTTTATAAAGCTATAACAGTCGGCTACTCATTAGATTGGCAAGAAACTGAAGTCAATTCATGTCATATGAATATTGATATATATATGGGTTTGTGAACATGTGTTGGTATACCGTAGAACAACTTTCAATGTCCTAAGTATGTTTCCCCAATTTTTAAAGTGGCTTGATGTTTCGATTGGGGAGACAAATATATCAGCTTCGCTTGAAAAAAAATTTGGTAAGCATTAAATATATTTCTATCACTTTGTATCAATATTATATATAGCTTAACACTAATTGTTGTGACAATTTTTATATTCTTATATTGTAATATTGTTAGCTGGTTATTGAAGAGTTGTGTGTGACAAATGAAGAGCTGACACATGATGTAATGAGGGAAGCATTAGATTTGGCACCAAGTGGATTTATCCATTGGAAACACAATGCTATTAATAGTGCTTTTGATAAGAAGTTAATTAGTGAGAAACAAAAACAATGAACATGAGGCAAGGATATCAGCACTTGAGCAAGACTTAAGAGAACTAAAGCAATTGTTATGCCAATCAGAAATGTCAACCAAAGCAGCTGGTCCTCAGAGTGATTCTCAGATGGAGGATATGGATCTAGATAATGAAGAAGAATATGTATTCCATTCATCACATCATAAAGACCATCAAGCATCAGACATGTACACTCGACTCAAAGACCATCTAAGAAAGCGTGTGGATAGTGTGTTAATGCGAACACCGTGGACGAAATATAGTAGGGAAAAGAAGAAGAGTCAAGTGTTGTGACTATGACATGAAAATTTACAAAGCTTGATGTCCTTTTATAGTATTGGGAATTGCGACGCAAAAGGAACTGCTTGATAGGGAATTTTTATGGAAATCCTTTTCTGGTTGTACATGTCTTTCATGGTAATAACTGTAAAATACTTGATTAGAGTACTACTCTCCCCAATTTGTATCTTACATCTGCAAATGATATGTAATATTAAATTTGTATCTTGCTATGCATCTGGTTTTTATTTAACTACACAGTTCACACGATAAACCAATTTTTTGCACACAGTTAACTAACTACTTGTTTCTGTCACACCAATGTTTGTGCCCATGCCATTACCCGTGCCATTGACTGTGCTAGATAAGCCAGTACTTGTGCCATGGCATGTACTCATGTCTACGCTAGAACCTGTGCCATGGCATGTGTCGGTACCTGTGCCAGGGCATGTGTCAGTACCTGTGTCAGAGCCTCTTTTATTTGGGTGACAAATATCCAATTTAACCACAAAGATCACTCAATTAACTACTTTTTTGCACATAATTAACCACCTGTTTCTCTCACCAATTCCATTCAAGGATACACAACTATGCACCCACATGGTACATAACTGTAGCAATAGGCTCTCTAAGCCAAATTTTGAGGTCTATGCCACATAATTTTATTTAACCACTCAGATCACATAATTAACCACCTTTATGCAAACAAGTAACCACTAGTTTATGTCACAATTTTGGTTAATGTACTACTTATAAATTTGGTTAGAGTACTAGATTCACAATTAGTATAATACAAATTTTGAATCTATGCATGAAAATTGCATTCACGTTGACAAAGTAAATAATCCCATACTTCCTTACAATACAAATTAAGAGCATTTAATTTCATACATACAAACTCCCAGTATCCAATGTTATCCATATATCCAATGTTATTCATGTAAATTATGTCAATAATATTTTTGAATGAGTTCTACCTTCGAGTATTTATAATCAAGTTGTCGTGTGCAATTTTCAACCAAAAATCCAATTTAAGCATATAGATCACATTATTAACCACTATTTTGCACACAATTAACCACCATTTTCTGTCACACCAATTCAAATAAAGGATAGAAAACTATGCACTTACATGCTATACCACTTTAGCAACAGGCTATGAATCCTCAAGGACACACCATGCTTTTGACACAAATTTGTGGTTAATTGAGTGTAAAAAAGTAGTTAATTGTGGGATCTATGTGGCTAAATTGAATTTTTGGCTGAAAACTGCTATATCATGCTATACCATGTGATACCATGTGGTTGTGTATCCTTGAATTAATCTATGTGGTTGTGCAAAAAAGTGGTTAATCATGTATCCTTGAATTATACTGTGTCACAGATTTGTGGTTAATTGCATGCAAACAAGTGGTTAACCGTGTGATCAGTGTGGTTAAATCCTATTTCCTGTCATTTACCTCATAATTTGGCTTAGAAAATGTTCTAAAGATGGTAGTACTTGAGGCTTCAGAGCCAATTGGCATTATAATATATCATGTGATACCATGTGGTTGTGTATCCTTAAATTATACAGTGTCACAGATTTGTGGTTAATTGTGTGCAAAAAAGTGGTTAATCGTATGATCAGTGTGGTTAAGTTATATTTCCTGTCACTTACCTCGGATTTTGGCTTGGAAAATATTCTAAAGAGGCTTGTACTTGAGGCTTCAGAGCCTATTGCCACTGTAATATAGCACGTGGTATGTGGTTTTTTTTAGTTGTGTATCCTTGAATTATACACTGCCATAGATTTGTGGTTAATTGCATGCAAAAAAAAGTGGTTAATCGTGTAATAAGCGTGGTTAAATTTTATTTCCTGTCACTAACCTCATAATTTGGCTTAAATGTTCTAAAGAGACCAGTACTTGAGGCTTCAGAGCCAATTGGCTCTGTAATATATCATGTGATACCATGCAGTTGTGTATCACTGAATTATACAGTGTCACAGATTTGTGGTTAATTGTGTGCAAGAAAGTGATTAATCGTGTGATCAATGTGGTTAAATTATATTTCTTGTCACTTGCCTCAGATTTTGGATTGGGAAATGTTTTAAAGAGGCTTGTACTTGAGGCTTTAGAGCCTATTGGCATAGATATATAGCATGTGGTTTTTTTAATTGTGTATCCTTGAATTATACACTGTCACATATTTGTGGTTAAATGCATGTACAAAAGAGGTTAATCGTATGATTAGTGTGGTTAAATCTTATTTCTTGTCACTTATCTCATAATTTGGCTTAGAAATGTAATATAGCATGTGAGTGCATAGTAGCTATGTATCCTTCAATTGAATTGGTCTTTCAAACTTGTGGTTAATTATGTATAAAAAAAGTGGTTAATCGCGTGATTTGAGTGGTTAAATTGTATTGATACGTGAAAAGTGTAAAATAGGCTTTTGTTTTAATGATCCTATGTTTAACAATAAGATACAGTGATTGCAAATTAGTAACCTTTTGAGTCATGCACCTACATTTTTTTACCAAAAGCTCAAATCATTCAAAATAAGTCCCATTTAGGATTCGTTGTTTGCACAAGAAAAATCATATATATACCACCAACCACAGTAGACTATGTCATCTATTTGATGACTTCTATAAAACACCAAATGAGAAACTAAAAATGGAATTTGCATTAATTTAGTAATAAGCCAACTATAGATAAAATAAAAGCAACAAGTTGCTCAATCTCGGGAACAATACATAAGTTGGATAACTAAGGATTTACAAGTATTTACATTTGTAAGGTTCAACAACTCCAACAAAATACATCAGCTTTCCAAAAAGAATATTCAACTACAAACAAAGCATAAATAATTACAACGCAAAATCATATGTGACTGCCTCAAATGAAGGACTCGCATCATGATATCCTGAACCAATTAAAATGGAGAACCGATCATCAAGTCTTTAGGAGGCTCCGCATCCGCCAATACATTCTTCCGATTATCATTTTTGGAATGAAGGACCCATCGACAAAGAGTTTCTTGACAGAATGCGGCAACATCATCCTACACACACAAGTATAGTATTATTTAACAACCACTTTAAACATATAAATATATTATTCTTTGTTAGAAATATCAATGAATTTGACATATGAATAAACTAATCATTACCGCTGTCCAATAAGGCATTGTCTTGTCACCCCATTTTTTCCCACCATCCCATATTTCCATGTATTTCAGTACATATATTCTGCAATCATCACTGTAGGACCAACATTAAATATTTAGTACCATGTATCTAAATTCAATTAGTAATAAAACCTTGACAAAAGAAAGTTAGTACGTTCAAATGACTAACCAGTTATGCTGTTTAGGCAACTCCTCATATATCACCTCCAACCTTAAACCATTTCTATCCACCCTTGGGTACAACAAACCCAACAAATCCTTAAAATGTTGCCTCTATATAATCACAGAAGATAAAATATTATTGGTATCATAAATGGAATGTATTCAATTACTTTCATTCATAGCAAATGAATTTCCTTAATCAGTCCAGAATTTCCTTAATCAATCAAGGCTATAAAAGATCCAAAGAAGGTATAAATAAAGTAAAACATCACAGTACTTTTGATTCTATATTAATTTCCTAAAAATGAGAGAAAACAATCAAAGATCTCAGAATAAACTACACAAGTTCTAATCAGTCAACGCTATAAAAGATCTATATCTAGTGAAAAAAGAAATAAACATACTCTTTGCTGTTAAAAATATTTCCTTAGACAGGGCACTAAAATCCTAAAACCAACATGCCAATTGATAGTGACATTAGCATCTATAAACTCCACCTACCAAGTAATAGAACCCCACCACCTTTTAGATTATAGATAAACTGAGATGTTTTAGAAGACAGAGAAGAAATGGAAGACCTATAACACAATGCAAAAATCATATAAATAGTATGCTTAGAAACTAATGGCTCACATAATCCTTGATTCAAACAGCAATTTCAGAACCATCAAACTAACAAAGTAGCATTAGAACTAATCCAATTAGAGATTAAATTACTAATGTAGACAGATTAATTTACCTGAAGTCAGACTTAAAGAGAGGCCTTTTATCAGATTAAATTACCAATGATAGATTAAATTAAATCAGATTACTCAATTGTAGACTCATGTGGACAAATTACCTGCATGTTTATCTTTTCCTTTCTTATTAATGAGTAGATTAAATTAAATAATTGCCAAAGTGCTTCTTTCTCAAATTAGCTTATCTCAGAAGTAATTTCCCTTATCCATTATTTCTGTCTTGAAATATTTAGATTCCTTAACATCAGATCCGTAAAATTTCAATTTCCATTGGTGAATATGTGCATTGGCTTATATTTTCTTCAATGAGTACTCCCCTAACAGCATGAATTCTCTTATTGTTTGAATTGTTAATTTGTAATGAATCAGTTGAAGACATGGTACCAGAATGAATTCCCAATCTTCTAATAACATTAATATGATCGATGCTAAAAGTAAACAACAAAAAGAACAAGAAAACCAACCTTAGAAGATGAGTGAGAGAAAGGGCAAATCACGACATCCAAACTAAGATGTCCAAGACCTCAGCCGGTAATCCCACTTCGTTTCGGTGTTCTGGCGTCCCCTTCATTCCGTCGTTCCCCTCGTTCTGGCGTCCCGTTGGTTCGTTCTGACGTCCCATCGTTCCGGTGAAACGCCGCACTTCGATTGTTCGAAAACGATGAAACGCAGTCCGCGTGCCCCCTTCTATTCGTCCACCCAATGTTCGACATCTCAAACAGAGACCTCTTTCTCTGTCAAATTTTTCGACATCCCACGACCAACGGCTTGGTGCCTTTCCATGATTCTGGGACGTTGGATTTAACAGACAGTGTAGATGATGCCACGTGTTCCATTTTTTTAATTTTTAAAGGCTAAATTACAAAATTGGTCCTTAAAGTTTATTTTAGGTTTCAATTTAGTCCTCTACGTTTTATTTATTTCGTTTTGGTCCTCTACATTTTATTTCAGTTTTCAATTTGGTCATTTCCATCACTAAAAGTCAATTTTTCGTAGCTAGAAGTCCATTTTCCAAAATGTTATTTGGCTTTTAGCTACGGACAATTGGCTTTTAGTGACGGAAAGGACCAACCTGTTGTAACTTTTAAAACGTAAGGGACCAAAACAAAACAAATAAAATATAGAGGACCAAATTAAAACTTAAAATAAACATAGAGGACCAATTTTATAATTTATCCATTTTTAAAACAACTTAAATTTATAAAAGAGAAAGAACGCATGACGGACCCGTAATGAACAGTACCCAATGCTATTTTGTCTGCTGCTATTTTGTCTGCCGTCCATTGCTGCTTCGGCTGCCATCCGCCGCTGTTCGTTGCTGTTCTGGCTGTCGTTGGGGGGAAGGTGATATTTGAAAACTCACTAAAAAATTCTGATATTTGTTCCACCAATTCTTTTGTGGGTTGATAGTTAAAAACGTACCAAATTGGAGTTTTTAAATTTAGTTCTTTGTTCTAGAAACCATAATGTTTCGCATACATTGTAGACAACAGCTTATGCTCTCTGCGCATATAACTTTCACCGTTTCACCATTATTGAGTTTTTGTTTTTTTTGGGTTTTTCTTGACAAAATCATTTTTTATAGAAATAGAATAATTAAATATTTAATTTAATTCTTCTATGTACTTGTCAAATTACTTCATATGGGAATTTTGATCAAACATGACATCTTCAAATATTGATTGGAAGCCAAGGATTGGTATGGATTTTGACAATATAGATGCAACTTATCAATTTTTGCTCGCATATAGTGCTTATATTGGCTTTGGAGTTAGAAAACGTTACGCAAACAAGAGTAAAAAAGACGGTACTATATCATCATGTAGGTTTGTTTGTTGCAAGTAAGGGCTACGAAAGAAAGACAAGAGAGATGTTTTTGTTAACAAACACAAGGCCGAGACGAGAATTGATTGCGATGCAAGGATCTCACTTAAATTAAGAAATGGAAAGTTTGTCATCCATGAATTTGTAGAAGGCCATAACCACCCTCTACAACTTCTAGAGACAACACACATGCTTGCATCACACAGAAAGCTAACCGAAGTCCAAGCATATGAGATTGATCTGGCTGATGATCCTGAATTAAGACAAAAATCAACATTTCAACTTATGAGCACACATGCAGGGTATAGAGCTAACCTTGGCTATACACGGTTAGATGTAAAAAATTACATCAATATAAGAAGACAAAAATGTATGGTGTACGACTAGGCTAGATGTCTTTCGTAATATTTTTAGCAGCAATTGTTGGAGAATCTGTCTTTTTTCCATGCATACCAGATGGATGTAGAAGAACAAATCACAAATGTGTTTTGGTGTGATGCAAATCTGGTGTTGGATTATGTAACACCCCGAAGTCCTATTCATGCTTTATTCTAATAATTAGCCTAACTCGCGTAATCAATGGGTATGAAAATACGAAGAAATTAAAATCGAAACACGAATAAGACTACGACGCGCTACGGTGAAATAATACTAAGTGTCTCACATGCAGGTATATAGATAAGTACTTACTATCAGAGTGCAAAGTGAGTGGTGTAGATAGTAATGATACATTCATCCCAAAAAGAAGTAAACCTGTGAGGCTAACCTGCTGCCTCAACTAAACTAAACTGTAAAACATAGACATAACATAGTATCAAAACTCCTAGCCAACAAATAGTCAAACGCCTCAGCGAGGGGGAAACTGAGAGCTCCCACTCTGAGAACCCGCCCGCCTAGGAAACAAGCGTCGATAGTCATGAGCAGTCATGTGGCGAAAAGGACCAGATGTCACTCCTCTCCCACGCCTATGTCGTCCACGGTGGCTAGACTCGCTGTGATGGCTAACAGGCCGCACCGGCATCGGCTGAGGAGGCATCGGAGGATAACCTCTATAACCAAAGCCTGGTGGAAACCCTGGAGCCTGCCACATCTGCTGAAATGGTAGTCTCTGACATATCCGGAAGTCTCTTGAAAAGCTGGCTATAGGAAAACCTGGAATCCTGAAATAGATGGAGATGGTACTCGTATAGATCACTTCCTGACGCACATGGTCAATCACCCACCCCATGCCATCAAAATCATGGCACTGAATCTCAAAATCACCCCATACGGGGATCCGTGGGGGAAGGAGCATCGACGGGTGCATCAGTGTAAACTGCTCCATCGGGTGCTGCTATGGTTGCATCCTCCTCCTCAACAAAGTCTAATATACAATAATACATATACACACAAGCATACAAAGACAGGGAGGTAAGAATAACACAATCATCCAAAAAGCGAGAAATGCATAGGTAGAATAAATGATTGACAAACCAGACAAACAATTATAAACAAACATGACCTAGCTACCCACTTCCACGTACTCCCATGTCTCTCAATGAATAAATGAGTTGTGCGCTTCGACATCTTTTCTTTCTATTGTCATTGTACTCCCCATTTCCGTTAGGAATACTTATTGGTGAACCCCCTTTCCGTTAGGTTGTCGTCCCCCATTTCCGTTAGGGACTCCCGTCTCCCCTTTCCAATAGAGCACGGGGCGGCACTAGCCTAGTCCACGAGGTATTCCCCCATTTCCGTTAGGAATCATCCTCCCCCTTTTCCGATAAGGAACGGAGTGGATCAAACCTACTAGGTGAGATATCCCCCATTTCCGTTAGGGATTCTCTCCACATCACATTCTCGTCAAGAATGGAGTGGTTACTAATGCAATATCATGTGCATGCATCTCAACACCTCATAATCATATGTCACACATCAGATTATGCACACATTCCCAGATATACCCGTTTTATCATATTTAATGCATATTAGAAACCATACTCAGGCATATAGCATGCTAAGGCAACGTACAACACATAATATACATTCAATCAAGTCACCCTAAACATGTTACTATTCACATAGAACAATATGTCACATCTCGCAGTTTTAGCATATTATCAGACAATCACGTTTAATAATAAAATAATCCTAAGTTAGTTGATGGGTCTACCACGCCTATCTTTAGATGTGGCATACCGTAACCCCTATCCTTAGGTGTTACTGACATCAAGCCCTAGTAGGGTTTAGGTAACCCTACACATGCCAAACAATCATATCTACAATACAGAACCCAATAAAAGTGCATTCTTTCCCCCCACCTGGTAATAGAAGCACTCGGCAGAAAACTGAACACCGGGACGTAACCACGAACTCACCAACAATCACACCAACACTCTCGCACTATGATCCGGTTCAGCCAACAACAAGAAACAAGTTTAGAGTTACCAACAATGTTACCAAACAGTCCAGAACAGTCCACAGTTAACCGGAAACACACAAACGCACTCGGATTAGAATAAGGGAAACTAATAAACTAATTAAAACACCAAGAAAGACCATGGCCAGGGTATAGTCTTCCAGTTCCAGAACCATAACTTACCCAAAAATAACTCCAGACAAGCTTCCACAGTCAACCGGTACCTGTACTATCGCCAAAACGCTAAAATACGAAGAATAGGTAATAAGGGACAATCCAAACTAACAAAGAAACCACGAATTCAGAGTTGGGACATGAAGAACAGAGGTTCCTATCTCTGTTTCGTGACCCATGGAATCTCCTCTGGGAGTTCCGGCAAAACCCTAGCTCGTTCGGTACCCGCACGGTCAAATCGGGGTCCAAAGCACAGTCTGATTAGGGTTAAGAACAAGAATCAAACCAAGATTAAGGATTTGTAAACTGAAACAGAGGTGATCAGAGGATGGGATTAGAGTTTACCTCGACGAAACGACGATCGGAGATAAGCCCTAACAAGCTCGAACGGTAACAGATGAGTTAACACCGCCGGATTGAAGAACAGATGATCAAACTAACTTTGGATGAGTTCACAAAGCTTTGAAATGTTAAAAATGGAGGAAAACAGGGAAGATGGGTGCTCTGGTCGTAAAAGATGAGGAAGGAGGGGGAAAATTGGATCAAAGGGGTTAATTCCCTTAAACAGACAAAAATCCTTACACAGGGCGCGCGCCACGCACAACCCATAGTGTATCGGGTGCGCGCCACGCGCATCGTTGTAAATGCGACTGTCTCCATGCTCGCCACGTCCGCAGCTGAGCGCGCCACGCAGCGCCTGCCGCTATGAGGGAAACTTCGTCCAGAAGTTTGCTGCTACATGCGCGCCAGGTGTCACGCTGACTCATCCTATTGGTCCACCATACATCTGCGCGCGTCAAGCGCGTTCCTAAGCATAGCTGGCGCGCGCGACGCGCTCCTGCATATCCTTGTTTGTTTTCGCGTGATTTCTTCGATTCTGACTTTCGTGCGATCCAGAACTCGATACCTTTACTCTTAAACACGATTCCTAACACATGAGGAGATCAAATGGACTTAAGAACAAAGGTTCTAAGTCTCATATACTTGTCCGAAAACTCTTACTCGCTCAAAGGTACGAACACACAAAACCCTAATCTCAACTCTGATCGTTCTCACACTTAACTAGGCTTCCAAGACTCATACCAAAACCTCATCAAATACTATACCAACCTCAAATAACATATCAAACCTCAAAACATGCTTTCACACAACACAGAAATTGAGCACACCGCCAAAAAGTCAAACATGCAGTCAAAACACACTAATTCCTACCTAGGGCACACAAATACACTTAGTCACATATAAACACACATTAAGCAAGATAATTCAAAGAAATGAGGATGTTACAAATTATGGGTATTTTGGTGACATTATGTCATTGCATACTACATATTGTACCAACTGTGCTAATAGGCCACTTGCTCTCTTTCTGGTTTCAACCACTATAGGGGTTCAGTTATTTTTGGTGCAGCACTATTGTATGATGAGACAGTTGAATCATTTAAATGGTTGTTTGAGACATTCTTACAAGCACACAACCAAAAAAACCGAGGACTATATTTACTGACCAAGATCAGGCAATGGCCAGAGCACTTGCTGAAGTGATGCCTGAGACTCGCCATGGTTTATGCACCTGGCACTTGTTGCAGAATAGAATTAAACACCTTGGAAACTTGATGAAGGGAGGAAGTTATATTTTAAGAGATTTCAAGAAATGCGATTGAAGGGTTCCCGCAGGCTTCTTATGCTCATTTTTAGCTTTTTGACAGACTAAACAAGATAAGACAAAATTTGCTATTTCTTTCTTCATCTCAGGCCACCAAAATAATTTCTTAAGATCCTGATACATTTTGGTAACTCCAGGATGGATACTTAACCTACTTTTATGTGCCTCATCTAAGATTGTCCTTCTAATTCCTAAGTCTTCAGGAACACATATCCTATTTTTAAATCTTAATGCTCCATCTGTCCCTATATTAAATTCTGAGTTTTTCCCTTGTTCAGCTAATGTTCTCATCTTCCTAAGATATCTATTTGTCACTTGTTTCTCTTTGATAAGTTTTATGAAATCATTAGTGATAGTGACCTTTTCTAGATATAATTTCTCCTTCTGTACTTCCATTCCTAAACTTAGATCTCTAAATTGTTCGATTAAATCTAATTCTTCCATCATCATAGCAGACACATATTAGGATTTTCTACTAAGTGCGTCTACTACTACATTAGCTTTCCCTAGGTGGTAGCGTAGATCAAACTCATAGTCCTTTATGAATTCCATCCACCTTCTTTGTCGCATATTTAATTCCTTCTGGTCAAACAAATATTTCAGACTCTTGTGATCACTATAACCACAAAATTTTGCCCCATACAAATAATGTCTGCAAATTTTCAAAGCAAATACTATGGCTACTAATTCTAAGTCATGGGTAGGGTAATTCCTCTCATGAATCCTTAGTTGTCTAGAGGGATAGGCTATTACTCTTTCTTCTTGCATCAACACACATCCCAATCCTTGACAAGAAGCATCACAATAAACCTCAAATTCTTTTGAGGGGTCAGGTAAAACTAAGATTGGAGAAGTGGTTAATCTATCCCTTAACTCCTAAAAACTTCTTCAACATTTGTCTGTCCACTCAAAAGTAGATCCCTTCCTAGTTAACTGGATTAGAGATAAGGCTATTTTAGAAAATCCTTCTATATACCTTCGATAATATCCTGCTAATCCTAAGAAACTTCTTACTTTACTTACAGTAGTAGGTCTACCTCATTGTAATACAGTCTTTACTTTTGCTGGATCTACCTTTATCCTTTCCTTATTTGTGACATGTCCTAGGAATTGAACTTCCTCTAACCAAAACTCACATTTGGATAACTTAGCATAAAGTTGTCTATCCTTAAGAACCTGTAATACTACCCGTATGTGTTCTACATGTTCCTCTCGGGTTTGTGAAAAATCAATATATCATCTATAAAAACAACTATGAACTTATCCAGATAGGGTCGAAATATTCTATTCATATAATCCATAAAGACTGCTGGAGCATTAGTGACTCCAAATGGCATAACTAAATATTCATAATGTCCATACCTTGTCCTAAATGCAGTCTTAGGGATGTCTTCTTTCTTAACCCTAATCTGATGATACCCTGACCTTAAATCTATTTTAGAAAAGATAGAAGCTCCTTTTAATTGATCCATCAGATCATCTATTCTAGGTAATGGGTATTTATTCTTAATGGTTACTTTGTTTAACTACCTATAATCTACACATAACCTAGAGGTTCCATCTTTCTTCTTCACGAACAGAACTGGTGCACCCCATGGTGATACACTAGGACGGATAAATCCTTTTCCTAACAGCTCATCTAACTATTTCTTTAATTCTGCTAATTCTAAGGGTGACATTCTATAAGGAGCTATAGAAATAGGTCATGTTCCTGGGATAAGATCAATAGCAAATTCTATTTCTCTTTCCGGTGGTAGTCTAGGTATGTCATTAGGAAAAACTTTAGGAAATTCATTCACTATAGGTATGTTTTCTAAAGCTGGGGACTCTTTTCCTCCCAATGAGCATAACATCATGCATATCTGAGAATTCCCTTCTTCTTTTCTAGTCCCAACATTGGCAGACTCCTCAGAAAAGGTTAAAGTTTTTTTAGCACAGTCTAGGATAACACTGTTGGCGGAAAGCCAATCCATTCCCAAAATTATGTCTAGTTGTTGTAAGGGTAAACAAACTAAGTCTACCAGGAAATCATGGTTTTCAATCTTAATAGGACATTGATGACACACAGTGGTAGTACGAAAAAGATCATTGGTGGGAGTTGAAACTATTAAAGCTCGTGATAAGGGTGACACGGGTAGTTTTAGATGTTTTACACAGTCATGCGAAATAAAAGAATGTGTAGCACCTGAGTCAAAAAGTACATACAGAAGATGCTCAGATACGAGGCACATACCTTGTATCATGTCCGATGATTCTGCTCCTTGTACTATGAAAACTCTACCGGTAGCTGGCTTGTCAGATTGTCCCCTGGACGACTTACCTCCTCTAGTTCTACCGGCCACCTGTCTTTCTTGATTCTGATTTGATCATTCTCATTTACTGTTCTCGTAAGATTCACCCTGTAATCCCTACCAATGTGTCCTGGTTTTCCACATCTATAGCAAACTCTTTGATCAGCCTGTGGACAATTCTGTATTAAGTGATTTCCTCCACATTGAAAACAGGATGGAATCCCATCAGAACGTCTGGGAGCATATTCCTTTTCAGGTTGTGCATATGGATTTCCCCGATTTCCCATACTTCCTCGTCCTTTATTATTTCTAATTGGTCCTCCACTTTTAGGTTGTTCTCTTTTAGGCTCCACACTTTCTAACTCCATACACCTTTCTACCATGTCAGGGGAATTTGTCAATCTTAAGGGTAAGATTGACTTCCGAAGCTCCATCCTGAGTCCATTAACGAACCGATGAGACATCCACTCTTCACTAGGGTTTAATTGATAATACTCAGAATATTTGACCAAAGTTTCAAATCTTGTAACATATTCTCCTACCGTCATATTCCCTTGGGTTAATGAACCAAATTCCTTATCCTTCTGTTGTCGTATTGTACTTGAAAAATATTTCTCGAGAAAACATTCCCGAAAAACTTCCCAAGTAATAGCTCTGCCCTCAGCTTCTACTACCCTTCTCTTACCTCGCCACCAACTTTCTGCTTCCCCAGTCAACTGAAATGTAGCATAATCTTCTTTCCGCTTGTCTCTGCACCTCATTGCTGCAAAAATATTTTCCTTTTCTTGTATCCATTTTTCAGCACCTTTTGGATCATATTCTCCTTTAAACTGTGGCAGATTCCCTTTAAGAAAAGTCACAAACCCTTGATCGGTTTCATTATCCCTTTGCGGCTGTGATGCAATTCGAATTAATTCAGCATTCTGTTGAGTTTGTTGTAACATAGCCGTAGCTAAATTCCGAAGGATCCTATCTTCCGAGTTTCCTTGTTTTTGCCTTGTTCTCCGAGCTCCCGATGCAGGTGGTCCAGAGTTAGTAGATTCAACAGATCCCCCATTTATGTTTCTAGTTCGCACCACTAAATGTGACGCCCTTGCCCCATTTATATTATTTACACATAATAATAATAATAATAATAATAATAATAATAATAATAATAATAATAATAATAATAATAATAATAAAGGCAATAATAACAATACAAGAATACAGCGGAAAAAAATATATATCTGAGTTTTCTTTTTGTACATACAAGGGTTCCCATCTAAGAACCTCCAAAAGAATAATATACATCAAATACATGAACCTCTATGGGTATACAAAAGATATCAAAACCAAAAGTCAACAAACACCTATCGAGAAGCCTCCTCCTACATCTGGCCCGGTCTAGGAATCCTAATGTGCATACGTGGCGGAGGTCGGGGATCCCCGGTGGTAGGATGTCCCTAGACCCTAGACTGGTAGACCCTCATAGGCTCTACCTGCGGGGCAACGTGAGATGAAGGGACGGTCAACTCTGACCTTCGTACCTCCCTGACTCCCATACTATTCCTAACCATACTAAAAGAACCAGATGATGATGCAACAATAGAATGTTGCATATGTCTAGGTCCACACCACATGCGGTTAAACGGCAATCGCTGCGCTATTCTAAAATCTCCAACGAAGGAGGCCCTCGGAGAACCTAGAAGACGAAAGAAGACACTGACAAGCCCGGTATAAATAACGACATGACGACTATAATCTATCTCCCAGCATTCTCCGTCCATGTCGCGATAAAAACCTCGAAGTCACCCCAAACTGGGATGCTCGGCTCCTCCAGCATTGACGGGTGGAAGTAATGACTCATCTTTAGGCTCTCAAGAATCTTCAGAATCTAATATAAGTAAATATGGAAAAGAAAACAAACAACACAAAACATAGGAGATAAGAACACTATACACCAATCAAATGGGAAAGTGGAAGAATAGAATATGCAATAGAATAGGTTCATACATCTCCCAAATAACAGTTTGGATCATCACCTAGCTACCCATGTTCATGCAGCTTCAATCTATATGCCTATGTGGCCACATAACTTAATATGGCAGAAACAGCCCTACCTTAGCCATTTTGCCATTTTGGTAACAGCGACCTCTCACTGACGTGTGAGTACGCCAAGCCAGTTGTCCTTATCCCACTCATCGTACCCCTAAGAGTGCATCTCTGTTCCCCAACTTCGGCGATAGGAACAGGTGTCGGGGCGACACTCGGGAACGACACTATGGACAGTGATACAACAGTACCTCGTCAGGATGACCAGGCTACCCGACGTCCTGACACAATGGCGGCCAAACCATTGGCCACCTGTGAACATTGTCGGACCCAAACTATCCCTAAGGACCGGCATGTCCTGTACTGAATGTATCGTACTCGCACTCTGATATCTGGCCTCGTACACAGCCTATGTTTACGGCAGTGGATTACAGCACATGCACATGATTATTTATTAATCAACACCTTTGCAGCTTATCATTCTTTAACAACTCAACTCATCATCTTATTATTAATATCTCAACCAGCACATAGAATTTTATTCATTATCTTCCCCACATCATTAGCATAAACATTTAATATTACAACAATAATAGCTAAAACACTTAAAGAACAACATCTATCAGCAGTTATCAACATATACATTAATCCTAGCGTCGCTCAGGTGACCAACTACCAACATATTATCAAATAGCACACACAATCATCAAACAATTATAAGTCTTCTACCCTAGGGTTTTTACATAACCATTATTCCTATGGTTGATGGACTAACGACTACTATCCTTAGTAGTCGTAGTCACAACACCCCTCTTAGGGTATTGGGGCATCAACCCCTAATAGGGCTTGGGCTAATGTAACATCCCGCCGAAGCAGGGCGTCACTTAATCCTGACCTTAGCAACAACACAATTTCAATCCAACATCAGAGTACGCAACAGAACACATTGGCCGTGATGCAACATTGCTTCCCAGGCTTTAAATACTTGGTCTTCTTAATCATCTGCTATACATCATCATATAATATAGAATACACTGAAAACGAAGGGGTAAGACACTCATCAATCACCATCAAATAGGAAAACAGCATAGTAGAATAACTACTATCTTGCACATCAACATATCATAACAATCATTAGCATAACTGTTACCACAAATACACACTCAAACTCTTGAGTACACAGTCACAAACCAGACCATACTGATACGTCATACTCTGATACTACACGTCACTGGTCTTTCAAAACCAGTAACACCATATAATATAATAATAGGTCAAAAAGGTTGGTCCATGATGAACTACCCATTAAGGGGGTTCACCATAGTCATCGCCTTGATTCATTCTCTGTTACGTCACGGGTACAAACCAAACCATGAATGAATGACTTGCTGTACTCGGTACCAGTTTTATTTAATTTAGACCTTAATTCATAGTAAATTCCTTCACAAGCATAGGAATCCGAAACCAAATCACCAACTGAACAAGATTCAGGTTATAAATGTTTAATCCTACAGGAGATGTCACAAATTATAAGTTGGAAAACTTCTTTACTTTCAAACTTTCCACCGTCTCCTTGAGGCTCACTTCCAATGGAGTAAATTCAATTCCCAAGCTCTTCGCCTTTTCTTTGGAAACTTGATATGTGGGTACATACGACTTGTCGTCCGCACACCTGGTAACATTGTTGACAAAGTGAAAATGGTATTAGAACTAACCCAAAACAAATGGTATTAGAAAAAAATTAAAACAAGAAAAACTTGAATTATTTAAATTATATAAATGTAAATACAGGATTGACAGAATGATGAGTCATGTAAGGCTCATGTTATAGTAACCATAACCTAAGATTTTCGCATATTAAACAACATTTCTAGGACCTACACATCCAAAGTTGCTATACTTGGCCTAATTTTAGAAACACATAATGTAGCAATGAATTCCGCAAGAAAAGTTCAGTATAAATTAGCATAACTATAAATATACAGTAAACATAAAAATAGGGGGTGGTGCAAGTCATTAAGCCACTCAGGTTACCCAATATGATTGAAGGTGTTAATTTATTAAAAGAAGATCAGCAAAACTTCGGTGAAACCATGTGTCCGAATACCTACCAGGGTTCCAGAAGCTGAATATATATTAACTCGCACAAAACAATACAAGCCATACCAAAGTAAACCTAATTAACAGAAGGCCCCTAGGCAAATGCCAACCAATTCCTCACTAATTCTGTTATGCCTCTCCCTACCTTCCCCATCTCCTATAAACACATCTTCCACTAATTTTCCCATCATGGAAGAATATTCCTCTCCAATATCCTCTTGCCATGTGGACATTCGGTTATGCATATCACAGCTTCTGCCCTTGCATTTGTTTAGCCCATTTGTTCCCAGCCCATCTCCTTTCTTTTTACCCCTCCTCTTATAAACATGGGTAAAAAGCCCAATACTAGTATAAATAAAAAGGATCCTCTGTAATATCCTTCTTAGACATGGTCGTGTCAAATTTTCACATAACCATGTCATCTGTTTTGATGAATTTTCATGTTTAAGAGTCAAAAACTTAAATAGGAAGTGTTAGGGTGCCAAAACTCATGCATAATAAATTGTTTAAATAGGAGTAGAAAACCCAGTTTTTGTAAGAAATGAAACAGAGACCATTTGATAAGGTTAATAATGATTAAATGTCATTAAAAATAAGAACCTTCAAATTCTAATCGATGATTAGGATACTTTATATTGACTCTAAAGTCATTAAAAACAAGGACTTTTAATTGATGATTAAGACACCTTATATTGACTCGGAGGTCTCCACGAAAAAGGGAGACGTTCAAGATTGAATAATGAACATTATGGAACAGACTGTTGGTCTTGTTTGGCTTACAAAAATTGTTATGGGATCTAGAAGGGAGTTAAGGTAGTAACCCTTAATTATATATGTAACAAGCTTAGTGTATATGACCTATATGCTCTAGCTTAAGAAAGGTTGTTGGAAAGTATGTAATAGTGTCTAGGTTCATTGTATATAGGCTAACCATACATAAAAATGGGCAACCCGATGCTATAAAGATCCTGCCAGAGCGGGGTCTAGGGAAGGTTTGAGCACATTGCAAATCTATTGTAAGCAGCCTTACCTTGTATTTGTAAGAAGCTAATTCGGCAACTCAAGCCCATGATCTCCTAATTACATGGCAACAACTCCAAACAAGGCTCTCCTTTCCATATAGGTTAACCATAATAATATAATTAAAGTAATTAGGATACCTGTGATCTTTGCATTTATTACTTTCCATCTATATATTTTGTGCCGTTATGTAGCTTAACACACACACTTCCCTAGACAAAAAACCACTAAATTTAATATTGTTAGCAAGCCTGTATTAAAGTTATATATTTTCATTAACTCGTTTAAATAAGAAAATGGTTATTATTGACCTCTCGATTGTTGAATGTTTTCTGCACTTTTTCACTTACTTTTTCCATATGCATTAAAAGAATGGGGCAAAGCAGATAAGAACTTGCATTCATATATTTACATAAATTATATGCAATCTTGAAGGAGTCGAAATTATCAATCTTACTTCTCTGGGAGTTGTAACGAAGGGTACAGTTCACGCAAAATCTTCACAATTTCTGAGAAGTGCACCACTCTCTCAACCAAACAATATCTTCCACTAGCTGAAGCAATCTCATATGCCTGAATATGGGCATTTGCAACATCTTTCACATTGACCCATCCAAAACTAGCATTCTGAAATGTTTGTGCACCTGTATCAAGACAGTGAAAGAGCTTCTTCTATTATCACTAACCAACCATCAATATATTGGGGGGAAATATCAATGACATATTTTGAAATAAAAATAAAATAAAAGATTAAACATCAATCAATCAAGAAATAAAATGAAATATACATTCATTCAGCTCAACAATAATTGTTACAATTAAAATGACATATCTCAAATGCAAATACAAACCGTACTTATCATCACCCTCCTTTTAATATTCTATTATCATTTCCATTTCAATTTTTCTATTTTCCTATTCATATTGCTAGATTCAGAAAAGGAAGTTGATTAGAAAAACATTATGAAGATGCACAGAGCAGATGATAGAATTTTTGTATAGCATTACATGTAAATAGTAATTACCATTAACCAGGTTTAAAACTGAAGCAGCACTTGTGTTAAGGACTGGTTGCAAGAGAGGCCCTATCACCATTGCTGGGTTAATAGTAACCATGTCAATGTTGTTTTCTCTTACAAATTTCCAGGCAGCATCTTCAGCCAATGTCTTTGAAACCACATACCACATCTGAAAGCATCAATAGGAAATATAAAGAAGTCAAAAAGCATGATAGCATAATTTACATAACAAATCATTACACTTTGCTGACATTGGAACAAAAGCATTAGCATTATAGTTCAATAGCAACTGTCTAGTGCATATAAGATTGAAACACTAAGCTATTCTAAAATAATTAGTAAAAACAAGTGAAGCAGTTTAAACACTCCACTGGACCATCTCTGCATCAAAATTTCAGGCAAAGAATGTCAAAATTACAACAAACTCAATTTAGCCATGTGAATCTGATAAGGCTTTAGACCCATGTCCAGAGACCCATTATCTGGAAAGTCTATTATAGGAAACCGGGGAGTAAGACCATTACATGTGTGACTGAGAGTGAAAGATACAAGAAGTTTTGTTCATCTTTGATTTGGGAGGAGCTGCAGTGGTGTGGGGCATGGAATCGTTGGCAAGTTTGGGGGAGATTCGAACAAACTTCAATAAGATGACCCTCACAATTTCAAGGAAAGCAGGGACTATGGTGATCAAAGGTGACCCATCATTAACCAGGACAACCACATCATTTAAATCAATTAGGAAGTCCTTACGAAGGGTTGGCCTTTTACTTGAACTGCACTGCATTGCCAGCAAACCAGAATTATGGAAAGGAAATCCCCCAAGACATTGAGAAAATTCTGATGGAGTTTCAAGATGCATTTCAAGAGAGCCACATGGGTTACCACCTCTTCAAGACTAAGAGCATGATCGTGTTACTGTGTTGAAGGAAGGAGTTGGAATACCTAACCTGCGGCCTTACAGGTTCCCCACTACCAGAAAAATGGGATGGAAAAGATTACTAAAGACATGCTTTTAGCTGGAATTATCAGACCTATTACCAGTCCCTATTCAAGTCCTGTGATTTTTGGTCAGAAAGAAAGATCGAGGTGGAGATTCTGGGTAGATTATACAGCTCTAAATAAAGTTATTGTCCCCAGCAAGTTCCTTATACCCATAATTGATTAATTACTTGATGAACTTGGTTCTGCCACAATTTTTTTGATGGATCTTTAGTCCGGTTACCATAGGACGTCCCCAAGACAGCATTCCACACTCATGAAGGGCATTACGAATTTTTAATAATGCCTTTTGGATTGACTAATGCTCCATAACCCCATTTTCAAGCTATTATGAATGAGGTGCTGAAACCCTTTTTACGCAAATTTGTTTTGGTCTTTTCTTATGATCTTTTAATATATAGCAAGGAGGAAAAGGAGCACAAGGATCGATTGAGAATGGTATACAAATATTAGGGGAATCGGGAATCCAACATAGTAGCTAACAAGAAGAAATGCAGCTTTGCAGTTTGCACAAACGCACTTTATGGTAGAGACCATCCTTTAATTTTTTAAAGGAGTACAGGTTTTTTCCTAGTAGAAGATGCTAGAAGAAAGAGATGGTATCCTAGAGGAGCTATGCACTAACCCAAGAAAGGCACAAGATCACATGAAGGTACAAGCGGATAAACATAGGAGAGAAGTGCAGTACCAGGTGGGAGATAGGGCGTTCCTCAAGCTACTACAACCTTACCGGATGAAATCTTTAGCTAAGAAGAGATGTAAGAAATTGAGTCCTAGATTTTATGGCCCTTACCAGATTACTAAGAAGATAAACCAATACAATACAATACAATACAATACAATACAGTATAATATAATATCTCTACCACTAGCCCTCAAGCTAGAGCATATACGTCATACACATCAAGCTTGGTACATATATAAGATATCTTTAGGTCTCTGAGAGATTTGGTGAAAATATCTGCCACTTGATCATTAGAGCCAACAAATGAGGTAACAATTTCCCTAGACATAGTCTTCTGACAAATAAAATGACAACCAATCTCAACATGCTTAGTCAGCTCATGAAAGACTGAATTGGAGGTAATGTGTAAGGCTGCTTGGTTATCACAAATGAGACTCATAGTGCCTACCTTATAGAAGCGCAACTCTTGGAGAAGGTGTTTGAGCCATATGAGCTCGTATGTATTGAGAGTCGTAGCTCGATACTCAGCCTCTCCACTAGCTCGAGCAACGGCGTTCTGCTTCTTACTTTTCCATGAAATTATACTGCCTCCGATAAGAACACAATATCCTAATGCGTACTGTCTGTCCTAACTCTCTGTAGTTAGGTACCATATGGCAACAACTAACTCTCTGTAAACGCTTTGTTTGTACTATTAATACAAGAGTCCAGTTACTCAAAAATATAATTCAAAATATAGAAATTGAAATCAAATCTAGTTTTTCATTTTCTCTCAATTTCTCTCCCGGTTTCTCTCTATGGAACCCTAGTTCAGATTCTTTCATAACCTTAGAAAAAGAAGCACACCACACCGTGACCACAAAAGGGGAAAACACGGAGGGCATCATGCGGGGTATAGATCATACCCAATACATTTTCCACTCACAAGGTTTGATACCAACACACCTATGAATGCACGTCAGGCCAATTCGACTCAGAGCTTGATTGAGAGGTCTCATTTGTTGTTTATCGTCACCCTATGGGTTTTCGGGGGTCATGAAATCGGATTTCAGTTCCTTCCAGCTTGTGACGACCGATCTGCTTGGCTACCAATCTACTTGAAATTAGCAAAATACCAACCTTTACGATGGCAATGGTTATGTGAAGCCTACCACTACTAATCAACTATGACATGGCACCTATTTGAACACTTGAAATTTACTTTTTCTTTCCTGAAACATGTTCCCTTCCACACTGATCAATTAAGCCTTACTCCACACAAAATATCTTTGTCCCCTCTGTTCTGTAACACTAATTGTTGTCATCACCGTCATGGCTATCAATCATTCCTTTTTCCTATTCATTATATGGCTTCAGCAGTGTTAGCAATGGATGAATATTATCCTACACCTGTCACACAATTAGCTTACTCGCAACAACGGTAGCAGCTACAAATTTTCAACAATTATGTCTACTGTTAAATGAGAGAATAGAGAGAGACATATGTTGAATACCGTGTGTTTCAACTACACAACGGAGGTTCTTTATATAGGCTTAAAAAGAAATCAAAACAATTAATTACAAGATATTTTATTCCTAATTACATGATATGATTTGCCTATACAATAAATACAAGGATCATATCTTATTTTCAACACTCCCCCTCAAGCTGGAGCATATAAATCGTATGCACCAAGCTTGTTACATATATAACTGATTCGAGGGCCTCTTAGAGATTTAGTGAAGACATCTGCCAATTGGTCAATGGAATTGACGAAGCTAGTGGTGATGTCCCCCGATTCGATCTTCTCTCTGGTATAATGACAGTCCACCTCAATATGCTTAGTCCTCTCATGAAATACGGGATTGGAGGCAATATGCAATGCCGCTTGATTATCACATATCACTGTCATTGGCATATCCTCCCCAAACTTGAGTTCTTTGAGAAGTGATTGCAACCACATGAGCTCTTGAGTCACTAATGCCATGGCTTTGTATTCAGCCTTAGCACTAGACCTTGCTACAACATTTTGCTTCTTGCTTTTCCAAGATATCAAGTTTCCTCCAACTAGTACACAATACCCAGTAGTGGATCGCCTATCAATGGGTGAGCCTGCCCAATCGGCATCTGAGTAACCAACTACTCGAGTATGACCTTTATCCTCATAAATAAGACCTTTTCATGGAGCATTTTTAATATACTTCAGGATGCGTATTACAGCATCCCAATGATCCTGGCAAGGAGAATTTAAGAATTGGCTTACCACACTAACTGCAAAGGAAATATCTGAACGGGTGACTGTAAGGTAGTTTAATTTACCAACCAATCTCGATACCTCCTGGATCCGAGAGGGCTCCCGATTAAGCGTAAGTTTGACATTTGAGTCCATAGGAGTATCAACTGGCTTGGCATTCAATAAACCTGTTTCCTCAAGAATATCCATAGCATATTTCCTCTGTGAAATCACCAGACCATCCTTGGATTGGGCTACCTCGATACCCAAAAAATAACGTAGTTTACCAAGGTCCTTAGTCTGAAAATTGTGAGAGAGATACTGCTTCAACTGGATTATACCCTGCTGATCACTACCAGTTATCACAATATCGTCCACATACACAACCAGATAAACACATCCTTGAGCTAAATGGCGATAGAAAACAGAGTGATCATTGTTACAACGAATCATACCAAACTGCTGCACTATAGAACTGAATCTGCCAAACCAAGCTCGTGGAGACTGTTTAAGACCATAGAAAGACCTGTGGAGCCTGCAAACCATGTTAGAGGACTCCCCCTGAGCAACAAACCCAGGTGGTTGCTCCATATAGACTTCCTCTTTGAGATCACCATGCAGAAAAGCATTTTTAATATCAAGTTGGTGAAGTGGCCAACGACGGATGGCGACAATGGAGAGGAGGAGCCTAACGGACGCCATTTTAGCCACAGGTGAAAAAGTGTCACTGTAATCCTGCCCAAATATTTGAGTGTATCCTTTGGCCACCAACCGGGCCTTATATCGATCAATCTTACCATCAGGCCCAACCTTGACAGTATAAAGCCAACGACAACAAACCACAGACTTTCCAGGAGGTAGAGACCGGTTCCCGTGTACCATCGCTTTGAAGAGCACACATCTCGCCAATCATTGCTTGCCGCCATTCCGAGTGGGATAAAGCTTCACCTGGAGTGTTAGGAATAGAGATGTAAGACAAAGAAGACAAACAAGTGTAATGTGGAGGAGAAAGACGATGATAACTCAAAGCAATGTAATGAGGGGATGGGTTACGAGTACAACGTATACATTTACGGCGGCAATGGGAAGGTCGACTCAGGTGGCGGCTTGCCCAGAAAGGAGATGGCGCCGGTGGTGAGTCTGGCATGGCCGCAGGAGCAGGAGCAGGAGCAGGAGCAGGAACAGGGATATGTACCTCGGTAGGTCGCTGGCGACGATGATAAGTCTGTAGTGGTCACACAGTTGGGGGGTCCACAGATGGGGTGTCTGGAGTGACAAACTCAGGAAGCTCAATCGCAGGAGGAACGGGGAGGACTGCAGAAAGAGGCTCGGGAGACAAGTGAGTCGACTCAAAGTAAGGCACAGACTCGAAAAAGGTAACATCAGCCGATATAAGGTACCGTTGAAGAGTAGGTGAATAACAACGATAACCTTTTTGGAACCGATGGTAACCAAGAAAGACACATTTGAGTGAACGAGGTGAGAGTTTGTCAAGACCAGGAGTGAGATTGTGGGCAAAACATGTGGACCCGAAGACACGAGACGAAAGTGAATGGAGAGGGATATGTGGAAAGAGTACCGAGTGTGGCACTCGATCATCAAGCACAGAAGAGGGCATGCGGTTTGTGAGATAACAAGCTGTTAGAACAGCATCCTCCCAAAAACGAGTTGGGACATTACTATGAAGAAGCAGAGTCCGAGTGGTTTCAATGAGGTGCCGATTTTTGCGTTCAGCTACCCCATTTTGTTGAGGTGTGTGAGCACAGGACGTTTGGTGAAGAATGCCGTTAGATGCCATAAAATTTTGAAATTGTTGGGACAAGTATTCACGGGCATTGTCACTACGCAATGAGTGAACAGAAACACCAAATTGAGTTTTAATTTCTTGATAAAATTGTTCAAAAATAGAGAACAACTCAGACCTGTTTTTCATTAAAAATAACCAAGTATAACGCGAGAAATCATCAATAAAAGTAACAAAATATTTGGACCCAAAAATAGTACTAGTACGAGACGAACCCCAAACATCGGAGTGAACTAAAGCAAAAGGGGACGAAGCCCGTTTATTGACTCTATCAGGAAAGTGACTACGAATGTGTTTCCCTGACTGACACGACTCACAATTTAAACCAGATAACTTGGAGAGACTAGGCACCAGCTTCTGAAGCTTGTGAAGACTTGGATGACCCAACTGAGCATGGATAGTAAGAGGAGAATCTGTGGCAAAGCACACCCTCGATGAGGATAGATAGTAGAGGCCATTAGACTCACATCTGATTCCAATCGCCCGTCCCGTACTTCGGTCCTGCAAGGTAACATTATTATTAGTAAAGGTAACATCACAGTTATGAATCCGTCAAACGATCGATTGAAAGCAAATTAAATGGACACTCAGGAACGTAAAGTACGTAATTAATCGACAGGGGAAGGGAGGAGTTTGGCAAGACCAATCCTCGGGATTTGGTTTCGCACCACCGGTCAAGTCATACTAGGTAAGTAACGGATGTAGAAAGAGAGGATAAAAGAGCTTTATTACGGTGATGTGGTCGGATGCACGCAGTCGAGGACCCAGGGCGAGGGAATTGGGTGAGAGATACAAGCAAATGAATTACCGGTGTGTGTGCAACCGGCGGTGGATCCGAGTTCGCGATTCTCAAACCATTGGAGAAATTCTTCATAGTCAGGTGGAGTTGGCTTAGGCTGAGCCGAGTTCTGATGTGTGTCAGGCATAGTGGTCTGAGCTGAATTTACCGGACGTGGAGGGCGCCCATGTAGCTTCCAGCATCGATCGATAGTGTATCCCATACGGTTGCAATGATTACATTTGGGACAATTCTTAGTGTTGGATGTGGAACCTCGCGCACGCCCCTGACTGTTATGCTGAGATGCAAGGGCAACAGTGTCACCAGTGCCAGGAGCAACAGGAAGCTCAGAGGTGGACTTCAAAGGGACCCGAAGAAGGGCAGAAGAAGCGGCAGACATGGTGGGAATAACAGTAGATCCCAAAATCTGATCACGGATGGCAGTGTACTCCTGAGGTAAGCCATAAAGGCCAAGGAGCATAAAGAATGTGCTTCGCTGCTCAAGTTCCTTCTTCTTCTCATTTGTGGCAGATGCAGCCGGAGGTAGGAGCTCATTAAATTGATGGAGTGCAGCATGAACACGACCGAGATAGGCAGACATAGGGCCATCCAGTTTCTTTGGTCCAATGAGGGTTCCCACATCATGAACCACACTATAGAGACGCTGAATATCATTGGTGTAGAGTGTCTTAGCCTGACTCCAAACCGATTCACACGTGAGATGAGGATAGAAAATCGATTTGATAGTGGGATGAATTGTGGACTTGATGAGACTGCACAACTGAGCATCAATCTTATCCCATTTCGTACGTTCAGCCGGGTCAAGCACAGATTCGGCATTTTTGGTGAGATGGACTTTATACCCCTGACCAATAAGCCATAACTGAATGTCTGAAGCCCAAGTTTCATAGTTGGAACCGTCCAACTTCTCTGTAGAGAGGGAAGAAGTGACAAAGTTGGTGAACATAGACTTCGAAGCATCGGTAGAACTCAGAGATGCCATGATTCAGTCACAAGAGAGAGATAATACAGCAAAGAGGAGAGAAAGGGGGGCTGTTTGCACTGTAACTTGGGTACCTGTAGTCCGAAACTGGAAAATGAGGGCAGATCCTGAACCGGGACAGGAAGACGATCTGAACGGAGCAAGAAATCGACCGCACGGATGAGCGATGAAAGACGCTGGTCAGACGGACGAACAAAGATGCGCCGCACGCATTTAACAAACGATGGCGATCGTGACGGATGAACCGCGGCGCACGGATGAACAGTGATACCGGGTGCAGAAAATACGCCGGAATTCAGTGACACGGCGATAGGAAGTGGAAACCGGAAAGAAGACACGGTTTCCGAAAAAAAAAAATTACACAAATAGACAGTGGGTCTACCAGGCAAACACGGTTTAGGGTTGTCTCTCTTTAGGCTCTAGATACCATGTTAAATGAGAGAATAGAGAGAGACATATGTTGAATACCGTGTGTTTCAACTACACAACGGAGGTTCTTTATATAGACTTAAAAAGAAATCAAAACAATTAATTACAAGATATCTTATTCCTAATTACATGATATGATTTGCCTATACAATAAATACAAGGATCCTATCTTATTTTCAACATCTACAACTCTTTCTCTGATTAGAAATTGAAAGCAAATGGCAATGCAAGGACAACTAAATAACTTTATGGAAATAATAATAAGAAACAGATGAGACTAAGATATCAATGCGAGTCTACTTCCAGTACTAAGGACATTGATAAGTATTAGAGGAATAGCTTAGATTGATTAGATTGAGCTCACAAGAGCTTGAATAATTCTGTTAACACTTGATTGTAATCCCCGCCAGCTGTAAACAGCTTAGCATAGGCTCGTGACTGCTGTAACTAACTAACTGAGTCAGTTAGTTAGAACTCTAGGCTTATAAATACTTTCAGTTGCTTATGATGTAAGCTAACAATTCATTTCAATGAATTTACAGAAACTTCACTGCTCTTCTTCTCTCTCTCAGTAGAATTAGGTTTACAGTTTTATACAATATTTACATGGTATCATCGAGTTCAAGCGATTCTTCAAGCAATTCGATGGCTGATCCCGCCGCTATGCATGTTTCTTCGCCGGTTTCTACCGCTATTCCGCTTCCAACCGCCACAGAGCTGGCTGCGCCGTTGCACAAAACGTCGTTCACGGCGATTTCTGAGAAATTAGATTATCAAAACTATCTCCTTTGGTGTCAACAGGTTGAACCTGTGATCAAAGCGCACCAATTACATCACTTTCTGGTGAATTCTACAATTCCACCAAAATTCATCAATGTTGAAGATCGCAACGCCGATCACGTTAATCCAGCGTTCAAAACCTGGGAGCAACAAGATCAACTTCTTCTTTCTTGGCTCCAGTCTACGATTTCGCGAGAAATGCTCACTCGTGTGATCGGATGTAAGAGTTCACGGCAGTTATGGGACAAGATCCATGCCTACTTTCAAGCACATACTCAAGCGAAGTCAAGACAACTCCGATCTGAACTTCGCAACACAAAATTGGACAATCTCTCTGTATCGGAGTTTTTGCAACGCGTTCAGAATCTAATTGGCTCGCTTACTGCCATTGGTGAGTCGATCTCAACTCACGAGCATCTTGACATCGTTCTTGAAGGTCTTCCTCAAGACAACGAATCAACAATTTCTCTGATTTGTGGCAAGTTTGGCCCTATCTCAATCGAAGAGGTTGAAACCCTGCTTCCAGGGCACGAATGGCATTTGGCAAGTTTTCGAAAGACTGAGCCTTCGATTAATCTTGCTGCGTCGTCATCTGCATCTAATTTGTCAACTCAGAATGCCCTTCCACGGGTGCATTTGGCTCAAACCGGCGCTGATTCGTCTGGTTCTCAACATTCCGGTGATCGTGGTGGTCGTCACAAATGCAGTGGCAGAGGCGGTCGTGGTAGAGGCTGTCGTGGCTCTCTACAGTGTCAAGTTTTCCATCGCTATGGCCACGATGCCTCTGTTTGCTATCATCGCTTCAAACGCGATTATGTTCCTACGATTCCACTTGAAAATTCGACCTCTGCTAACACTTCACCATGGCAGTCGCATGGTGGCTTGGTTCCACAGGCCAATGCAGTCTTACCTGCTATGTCTTGCCCTATGCCGCGGCCATATTCAACTTGGGGCTACTATGGTCGTGCACTATCTCAACCTTATCAGTCCACGTTCTCACTGCCTCAAGTGCTTCCAACTCAAATGCCCGGGATTTCTCCACTGCCACAGGTTTCACAGTACTTTAATCGCCCTGCTATGGCTTCTCCTGTTCCTGCAATGCCTACTACACTGCAGGCATTCTTAGCTAACACTGTTGTGGCTCCTTCACTCAATTGGTATCCAGACTTTGGTGCGTCGCACCATGTCACATCACAGGCTCAGAACATCCAGCAAGTATCTCCATCTGAGGGTCCTGACCAGATAGTCGTCGGCAATGGCCAAGGTTTGCATGTTTCTTCTACTGGTTGTTCTGTTTTCAAGTCTCCAAGTAATCCAAATGTTACCTTCACTCTTAATAACTTGTTGCATGTTCCATCAATCACCAAAAACCTTCTTAGTGTCAGTCAATTTACTAAAGACAATAATGTCTTTTTTGAGTTCCACCCTAATATGTGTTTCGTGAAATCACAGGGTTCCAATGAGACTCTTCTCAAAGGAGCACTTGATCACAATGGACTCTACAAATTTCCAAGTTTGCTTTCCTCTTTTGTGTCTTCTAATTCCAATTTTGCACTTACTCCTTGTATAAATCCATTGCCTAGTGTTAATACTTCCACTATTAATTCTTAGTTTTGCTACTTGGCACTCTAGACTTGGACATCCAAGCTCTGAGGTCCAAAAACTTGTACTCAAACAGTGTAATATTCCCATATTAAATAAGAGTACACTTGATTTTTGTGCATCTTGCTATTTGGGCAAAGCTCATCGCTTGCCTTCTCATTCTTCAACTACTATATACTCAGCACCTTTTCAACTAGTAGTGAGTGACCTATGGGGCCCTGCCCCTATTCAATCCACCTCTGGTTTTACATATTATATGGCATTTGTTGATGCTTACACTAGGTTTTCTTGGATCTATCTCTTAAAAAGAAAATCTGAGGCACTTAATGTTTTTCAACAACTCAAAGCTTTAATTGAAAATCAGTTCCCTTATAAGCTCAAAGCTGTCCAAACAGATTGGGGTGAATTTAGACCATTCAGTTAGGAACCCAGAAATTGATATAGAAAATATAAGAGAAAAAGAAGAATTGAGAAAGAAAGTGAGAAAAGAATGTACTCAACTAGGAGAAAAATCTCTCCAAGGGTTTCCCCTTCACAACATTGAGCCACTGCTCAAGTTAACAAATGATAACAATCTCAATATCCTCCCTCTAAGCCTACCTCCCCTATTTAGACAAAGAGACCCTTTTAACTAACCCTCTAACTAATTAATTAACTTTAACTAACTCACCCTTACATATATCCTAACAATACACCCCACCCCAAAACAACCTTGTCCTCAAGGTTGGAAATAGAAAAGGAAAAAAAAAAACACTGCTGAAATACAATGAAGACTGCTAAAAAATATAAGATGTTGATTGCCCAAAAACAGAAAAATTGAGCTGCAGGGAAAAAAAAAAAAAAAACAGAAAAGTTGGGCTTGGCCCCTTAACTCCAAAGAATGCCCCCTCATTTGCATAGGAGATTCAAAATCTAGAGAAAGAAAAATTGGGCTCGGCCCACTAGGTTTGGAACATGACCCGACACACACTTGACCCGCTTCACTTCTCCATCTTGCTTCGCCCGCGTCTGCTCCTTGAAGAACGGCGGCCATCGTGTCTCATGCGACATCAACCCAGTGCCAGTTGCAAGGTTCTCGGTGTCGGGCGGCTCCAGCGGTGGCGCAGCCCAATCCACTTGTTTCTTTCGTCTTTGCCCCAAACCTGACGAAGCGTCCATTGAAACGCCCAAATTCGGCGGCTTTGGTGGCAAAACGGGGCGGAGAACGGTCACCACGCGTGCGCCGGTGTCCAGTGGTTCAAGCAGAGGTGGTGGCTTGTCTGATCCATGCGCGATTTGCCTCTCCACAGCCGTGGTTGGATCATTCGGCTGTTCTTCTATGGTCTTCTCCGTCGTCTCTGTTTTGCTGCACGCATCAACGAAATACCCTTCCTCTGTTCTTGCGATACCACTGTGGAGGGTTGCCTCTCCTATTTTATGTGCTTGTGTCTTCCTCAACAGATATGACCCTTGATGAATGTTATGAGACACACCGATCTTTCTTGAACAAGATTGGGATTCTTCATCAATCAGATTCTCAAACCTAATGCCATCTGGGTCTTCTTCGTTATCCTTCATCTCATTCAGAGTCTTGGTTTCCTATATTAACAATCCCTCAGCAACACTGCTATCCACTCTTTCTCCAAAATTTCTGACCAGTGCGATGGAAAAAGAATTCGAGTCAGAATCTGGATATTCTTTGTACCAAGAGATGAACCAATGTAAAGCCTCACCATCCTCCATCTTCATGAAGGCCCATTGCACCCTATCAGATAAATGGATTTGTTGTTCCTCAAAGAATCTCTCTGCAATAAGGATCCATCCGATGGGGTCTTCACCCACAAATTCTGGCAGACTTTCCCTCTTGAAATAATGGTTCGATTCTTTCATCGTTGGTAACACTGGCTCCCTCTCGACGATCCGGCAGGTCGGACCAATTTGTTAGGAACCAAAAATTGATATAGAAAATATAAGGGAAAAAGAAGAAGAATTGAGAAAGAAAGTGAGAAAACAATGTATTCAACTAGGAGAAAAATCTCCTCAAGGGTTTCCCCTTCACAACATTGAGCCCCTGCTCAAGTTAACAAATGATAACAATCTCAATATCCTCCCTCTAAGCCTACCTCCCCTATTTATACAAAGAGACCCCTTTAACTAACCCCCTAATTAACTGACTTTAACTAACTCACCCTTACATATATCCTAACAATTCCTCTAACTAATTAACTAACTCACCCTTACATATATCCTAACACATTCACACAATTTTTAAATCAGTGTGGTGTTGCTCACAGATTAATTTGTCCACACACGCACCACCAAAATGGTTTAGTGGAGAGAAAGCATAGGCAAATAGTGGAAGTTGGTCTCACCTTACTTGCTCAAGCCTCATTACCCTACAAGTTTTGGGATTATGCCTTCTTGACAAGTGTATATCTTATAAACAGACTTCCCACCTCAGCCCTTCATTTTGAAGTCCCCTACACCAAACTTTTTAATACACCACCTGATTATAGCTTCCTTAGAACATTTGGATGTGCTTGTTTTCCCTTGTTGAGACCTTATAATGCTCACAAACTGAATTTCAGTTCTCAAGAGTGTTTGTTTTTGGGTTATTCAACCTCCCATAAGGGTTACAAGTGCTTAGCCTCTGATGGAAGGTTGTATATCTCAAAGGATGTTCTGTTTAATGAACAAAGATTCCCTTATCATGATTTGTTTAAATCAGCAACCAACATAGCCCCTGTGTCTTTTTTTGTTCCTGCATCAATTCCTTTGGCTCAAAGTCTCCCAACTCAATCTGTTTCTAACAGTTCTCACTCTTCTTCCTCACAAAATATTTCTGCAGCCCCTGCTTCAGGTCACAGTTTTTCTGTTGGTGTTGTGCCTTCAGCCCATTCTCCTATTTTAAATTCTCCCATTAGTTCACATGTTGTCTCTACTTCACAGAATGCTTCACATTCTGTTTCTCCTGCTCCTGCACATCCTGCACCACCTCCTATCTTGCCTAATAATGTTCACCCTATGCAAACCCGAGCCAAGTCTGGAATTGTGTGTCCAAGAATTAACCTAACCCTTCTTTTAGCTCATGCTGAGCCCAAAACAACCAAGCAAGCCTTGGCTAGTCCCACTAGGCTAGCAGCAATGAAAACAGAATTTGATGCCCTCATTAAGAATGAAACTTGGTCACTTGTTCAGCTACCTCCACAAAGGATTCCTATAGGTTGCAAGTGGGTATGCTGCACTAAAGAAAATCCAGATGGCTCAGTGAATAAGTACAAGTCTAGGCTTGTAGCCAAGGGGTTTCATCAAAGATATGGTGAGGATTATACTGAGACATTTTCAACAGTCATCAAACCGGTTACAGTCAGAACAATCTTGAAATTAGCCATTTCAAGGGGATGGAAATTACAGCAGCTTGATGTAAACAATGCCTTCCTAAATGGCATACTTGAGGAAGAGGTATACATGGTCCAACCACCTGGTTTTGAGGCAGCTGACAAAACCTTAGTTTGCAAACTTCATAAAGCACTTTATGGCTTAAAACAAGCTCCAAGAGCTTGGTTTGACAAACTTAAAGGCACATTACTGCAGCTTGGTTTGTGGCAAGCAAATGTGATCCTTCCCTATTTGTATACTAAAAGAACTCTGTCCTAGTCTACATGTTGGTTTAAGTAGATGATATAATCATCACTAGGAATAGGGATGGCAACGGGGCGGGGCGGGCACGGGTAGTAGCCCCCCACTACCCGCCCCGTTGGATAATTTGCCCCCCGCACCCGCTCCATACCCGCGCGACGGTTTTTTAACGAATTTTTGAGAATTCGCGGGTACCCACGGGTATCCATGGATACTTAATAAATTCTTAAAAAACACACTTATTTTCAAAAACAATTATTTTTTACCTAGATTTCTAGACAAAGTTTCAAATGAGAATTTACAAAATACCACCTCATGCTCCTAAATTAAAAAGTTTATGGAAATTACAACCAAATATCCATAAAATTTAAGTAATTACATATATACGGGTACCCGCGGGCACGGGTAGTATGATACCCACCCCCGCCCCGTTTATACACGGGTAATAAATATCCGCCTCGTTACACCCGCGGGTACCCGTTTAATTGCCCGTTTAAAATCCGTGGCGGGTTTTACCCGCGGATACCCACGGGTACGGGTTTTTTTGCCATCCCTAACTAGGAATCACTGTGGATTTTTACAGCAGCTAGTCACTAACCTGAATTCTACCTTTTCACTTAAAGAATTGGGCAACTTGGACTACTTTCTTGGGATAGAGGTTAAGCCTCAAGCTGATGGCTCACTCATCCTCACTCAAGCCAAGTATCAAAGAGATCTTCTAGCAAAGACAAATCTGCAGGATGTTAAGCCTCTTCCATCACCTATGGTTGCAGGTGTAAAACTATCTAAGCAAGGCTCAGAACCTGTCATTGACCCGTCCTTCTATAGGTCCATTGTTGGTGCACTTCAGTATGCTACCATCACTCGGCCAGACATTGCTTTTTCTGTAAATAAAGTCTGTCAATTCATGTCTCAGCCCTTAGAAGCACACCGGACAGCTGTTAAAAGGATACTAAGGTATCTTAAAGGTACCACCTCTTGGGGTCTACATCCGAAACCAGTTTCTGCATTTCCTATAGCCCTGCATGCCTATTGTGATGCAGATTGGGGATTTGATCCTGATGATAGGCGCTCTACATCAGGTGCTTGTGTTTTTCTTGGCTCTAGCCTCATCTCTTGGTGGGGCCAAGAAGCGGCCAGTCATCTCCAGATCAAGCACAGAAGCTGAATACCGCAGTTTGGCACTTGCTGCCCAAGAATTGCTCTGGGTCCAGTCACTCCTTACTGAGCGGGGAGTCCCATTCACCACTCCTACTGTCTATTGTGATAACCAAAGCACCATTGCTCTGGCTCACAACCCGGTTATCCATGCCAGAACCAAGCATATGAAGTTGGATTTGTTTTTCTTGAGAGAGAAAGTTCTATAGAAGCAACTGCATGTCACCTATGTTCCCAGCTCTGCTCAATGTGCTGATGTTCTTACCAAGGCTCTTCCTCCTTCTAAGTTTGAAGAATTTAGAATCAAGCTAACAGTCTGTGACTCACTTCAACCAAGCATCACATCCTGTTGAGTTTGCGGGGGAGTATTAGAGGAATAGCTTAGATTGATTAGATTGAGCTCACAAGAGCTTGAATAATTCTATTAACACTTGATTGTAATCCCTGCCAGCTGTAAACAGCTTAGCATAGGCTCGTGACTGCTGTAACTAACTATTTGAGTCAGTTAGTTAGAACTCTAGGCTTATAAATACTTTCAGTTGCTTATGATGTAAGCTAACAATTCATTTCAATGAATTTACAGAAACTTCTCTGCTCTTCTTCTCTCTCTCAGTAGAATTAGGTTTACAGTTTTATACAATCTTTACAATAAGAAACAAGACTTGTATTATTGCAATATATTTAAGTAGGCTACAAAGGTACTGGAGAAATGCTCCTCCTGCTGGAAGATGAATCTTCTCAGGCCTAAACAAAATGCCAAAGTAGTCAGATACGCTCACTAGGGTGTTATATCCCTACATAACCACCCCATGCACCCTAACACACACTATAAGTAAAAGCCTAGGTAGTGACGGTAGGAAGATCATCCTATTCCAATTGCCTCTCTGAATTGTGACTTATAGTATATGTGTGATAAACCTGGGCCTAGCAGATATGGGCTGGACAATGCTGGACTAGAAGGATTCCATCCTGCATCTGATCTTTAGAAGTAGTACTAACTACTAACAGACACTCAATCAAAAGCAAGTAAACAACCATCTTTTCGTATGTTTTATTTGCCTTTCATTTAACAGAGCAGTAGCATCCCTGCTCGTGGAATCCACTAGTCCCACATTCATGATTAAGTAAACAAAAACAAGCTGTTCACATTTGCCATATTAATAGTGGCAAAGCAAGGCACATAAATGACCTTTTATTTAGATAGAAAGCATACCAATTCAATTCCCAACTCTGGACAAAAGAACAGAAGAAGAGAGACATAAACACAAACTTTTCAACAGAAGGGGAAGAAAGAAAGCAAGAGATTTAGACCAATTTTAAATCATTTGCGGCTCTTGGGTGCTTAGAAAATCGAGGAATAGAAGAGTTTTTCAGTTGCAAGTTCATGGTCTGTTGCCCTATATGCATTCTTCATCCAATGGTTTCTTTCAAGGATTTGACTAGCTTACAAGTAGACTGGGAAAGGGCACATACCTTTGATTCCCTACAGAAATCTGGATCGGAAAACCAAGTCTCATCAACTACTACGTCTGGAGTTCGAGGCTTTCCATTATAAGCAACTGCAGCAATAGAGGAGGTTAAGACAACACGTTTCAGAGATGGCGATTTTACACATGATTTGAGAATATTGAGAGTTCCCTTCACGGCAGGATCTATTAATTCAGTCTGAAATATTAAAAAAAAAAAATAGGGAGAAACTCGAGTGTTATGTCAGGAAAAGGACAAAAATAGAAACACATATATGGAATTATTAAACAAGTGTAGAGGGGAATGAACCTGCGGGTCCTTGACATCATGATAGAAGGGAGATGCAGTATGAAAGACACCATGACAGCCTTCAACAACAGAATCAAAGGAACCTTCTTCCAGGAGGTTTGCCTTATACAGTTGCAATCTCTCCTTAGCACCAGCAAGGTTAAGCAAGTGGTTGATCTTTTTGGGATCATCTGCAATCAATCATTAATTTTGGAGATCAAATACAATATACAAGGATTATAGCCAGAAGAACCGAATCAATCAATAATCACGAACAAGGGAATGAAAACTCTAGTTTTAATTGCTGTAATAATAATAATAATAATGAAATGAACAAAAACAAACTTGGGTCGCGAACAGTAGCCTTGACAGTGTAACCCCGATGGAGAAGAAATTTGACGAGCCATGAAGCGATATAACCGGAAGCCCCAGTGACACACACCACCTTTCCTGCGCTGCTGCTCATCCTGCACCTCTCCTTTTTTCTTTCTCTCTCTTTCAATCTGCCTCTGCTCTCACTCTGCGACTCTCTGCTTATAAGCAAATCCCAACGCACTTCTACTAGTCCAAGTGGCTGAAGTAGGTGTTTGTTTTAGCTTTTAAAATCCTGTTTGGACCAAAAGGATTCCGAACATTTTTTTAATTATTGTTTATGTATTTGTTTTAGATTTTAGGGTCTATTTATTTTAAATTTGGGTAGAATTAATCGTGAAAAATCTTGTTAAAAAAATTGATTTTAAAAAAAATCGAGTTTAAAAAAATTGATTTGTATTTAGTAATAATAATTTAAAAGTGAGTTCAAAATAATTGATTTGTGTTTGGTAATGGTAGTATACTCACTTTTGATGTGTAAATATAAAAAAATTTGTGGGTCCCACACTTAGAATCAATTCTACCAAACGGAAAAGCTTGGATGTTATTGTTTCTACTAGAATTGATTCTGGAGTGCAAATAGGATTCTAAAATCTGCTAAAATCTAAAACAATCGCATGAATAGTAATTAAAAAAATGTTAGAATCAATTTTGGGGTCCAAAAGGGATTCACAAACGGACACTAAGGCTCTATTTGTTTGAGATTTCGGAGCAAAATCTCAGTAACAAACTGATGTTTCCTAAAAGGAGGGAGTGACTTGCTGTAAGAAAACTGGAGTTGAGCGCCTCGGGACTCGTGTTTCTCGGTGAGATTTGCCATTTGCGTTGAGAACAATCTCAACCAAACAGGCTCTAAGTGCGAGGCAACAACATCAAAAAATGCTTAGAAGATTTTAGAATCTTGTTTACACTCCAGAAGCGATTCTAGTGGAAGCAACAACATCCAAACTTTTCTGTTTGGTAGAATTGATTATAGGTGTGAGACCTACAAAATTCTTTATATTTACACATCAAAAGTGATTCTAGTATCATTACCAAACACAAATCAATTCTTTTGAACTCACTTTTAAATTATTATTACCAAACACAAATCAATTTTTTTAAACTCAATTTTTTTTAAACAAGATTCTTTACGATCAATTCTACCCAAATCTAAAACAAACAGACCCCAAGATGATTCCAACACGGCTCTCTAGCATAAGCAAATCCCAACACAACGTCTGTTTGCTACGCGGTCCGTCTTATTTTAGTAGTCTATTTTGTTTTTTTCACGATTCTTAAAAAAATGATTAGATTTACTGATTTCTATAATAAAATGACATTATTAGACTAAAATATCCTTATTTAAACTGGACAGCTGCAATTACTCATCATAATAGAGGTTAGTTGAGATAAAGGGCATATTTGGAAAAAAAAGAGAGTAATTAATACTCATTAATTTTCTAAAAAGACAAGTAATTTGAGACAATAAAATATTTCAAACAAGACAAATAAAATGAGACTGAGAGAGTAGTCCAATACCGACACACCATGCTTTAGTAACTTTTCTAGAATAGTACTCCCTATATCACTTTTTATAAGCCCATTTAGAAAGAAAAAAAGATATTAAAAAAAATAGTTAACATAATTAAATTTGTCTATAATGTATATATTTTTTCAAATTTATCCTTTATTTATTATAAATCATACTTTTAATTAATTAATGCATATCTTGGATTTTTAAACACTATACAATTAATTAGGAGTATTTTTGGAAAAAAATAATTAATGTATCTAATAATTTAAATAAAGGCTTATAATTAGTTATATTTTTTTTCTAAAAGAGACTTATAAAAAATAACGAAAGAAGTACTAATTTTGGACCAAATACATTAAATTTTTTTCTTATATTCGAGGGAGAGGGAGTATATTATGTGATATGATTATTAAGGTCCCCACCACAGTAATGCTAATGTTCCTACGTCCCTAGTTTTTTTTTTTTTAGCTAAATTGTACTTTTCCTTGACTTTATTTTAGTTTTTAATTTCGTCTCCTAATTATTTTACTTTTCATTTGCGTCTTTTAAGTTACGAAAATTACGCCACTTTCGTCTCCTAACTATTTTACTTTTTATTTACGTCCCTTAAGTTACGAAAGTTACGCCACATTCGTCCTTTAAGTTACGTCATATTCGTCTCTCCCGTCTGTAATCCTTTTAACCAATAAAGTCAAAACCATGCTCTTATTAGAGTTCTTATTGATGATAACATGATAAAAGGTAATTGAGCAAAAAAACAGAGTATCAATGACCAATACACACACAATAAAGGGATTACAGACAGAATGGATGAACTTGGCATAAATTTCGTAACTTAAGGGACTTAAATGAAAAGTAAAATAGTTAGGGGACGAAATTGAAAACTAAAAAAAAAGTTAAGGGACGAAAAATGCAATATAGTCTTTTTTTTTCTATGAGAACAAAATGAGAGCATTTCTTTTTCTTTTTTTTCAAAAACATAATAGCATTTCTAGTTTAACAATGTCACTAATAAGGACTAAAAAATGTGGGGACTATCCCAGGATGGAGTCACTCGTGTTAAAGTATAGGCTTTCGACGCAAAAAAAAATGAGTAATAACATTCGTGTGTCTTCTAATAAACTCGACTTCATAGTTTAGTTCAAGTTTATCATTTTAATGATAAACCCTAATTCAAACAAATCAACCCTGTTAAAGTTTAAACCGTCAACCACCAGCTTGGAGTCGAGCCAAAATGATGCAAGATGGCTCAAGGCTCTCAAGTCTAGCATAAAGAAAACTAAGGCAAGTTCTATTGTGCACAAGTGACCTACGTATCACCATGGTGCACAAGTAATTTTAAATGTTAGATTTATCTATCCTATTTGTTCCTCATATTCATGTGCTGCACCATCTACACTATATTTTTGCCAAAAACTCATCTCCCAAATCACAGATCCTGGGCGAGACCCCCGATGGCGCCATCCCTCGCAGCGCAAGCCGCGAGCCACTGTCCCACTGGATGTTCCCCCGTCGTGGATCTACTCGTCGCTACACATTCAACCATTTATCCCTGATTCACGCTCCTCTTCTTCTCTCATCCTAAACTCTTCAACCAAAATTCCTAAATCCCCAAAATCTGCAAAACCCCTAAATCCCCTCAAAAGATGGATAACAGTGGCGGCTTGACAGAAGTTTCAGCGATTTTCGAATACGTTGATGAGCCGGAGGAAGCGCTGAAACTTTTACAGAGGGCGATGAAACTATTGGAGGATAAACCGGGACAGCAGAGCACGATTGCGAGGATAGAAGCGAGAATAGGAGTGATGTATTACATGATTGGGAGATACGACGATGCGAGAAGCGCTTTTGAGAGCGCGGTGGCAAAACTGAGGTTTTCATGTGTTGATTTAGGAACCGCTGTGCCGGAATCGTGATTGGAGCACCCTTCACCGGAAACCGCCGTGCCGGAATTTCTTGAGGGAGCATGGTGATTGTGATTGAGACGGTGAGAGGCTGCAGATGTGAGGGGGGAAATTAGGTCAGAGAAGAATGGGAGAGAGGGAGGAAAGATATCGTGTAGTGGGTTTATGATAAGATTTGATGAGCTTTTTCATCCAACAATGGAAAAAATTTGTGCATGGTGGTATTACTCACCACACTTGCCGGTAAACTTATTGCTTCTCAACTTTTGATCCTACCATTTCGTTTTGGCCAACAAAAACCACTGACTCCCCTTCTTAATCATATTCCAATGCTTGTCGTGTTCATAGGAGAGGGAAAAGCAGTGTCAATATTGCAGATTACGTAACTCGAGGAGGATTCAACCAACTAGGCTGTTGATGTTGGTGTACATCTAAAGTTGAAAAGGTGTAAATAAATGTTTAAATTCGAAATATTTAGAGTTTTTTTAAAAAACAAAAAATATGTTTAAATCGAAACATACGTTTGCAACAAAATCTTTACACTTTAAGTAGTCATGCCTTTCAATTTTTCTTTTAAAAATTATTGAATTAAGACAAATAATAAATATAGTGTCTTTGCTCTCTAACAGAGAAAGAGACAAAAATATTTATTGAAAATTTATTTCACTTATCCCACCAACTCCAATCAAAGTCTTTATGACCGGGGCAGGAATGAGCAGGAGATGGTTTGGGCTTGTCCCTGACCCAACCCTAAATTTTGATCAAACCAATTTTGTATACTCTAATTCGTGTATTGACTCGAACAAACCCGATATTATGCAGATCAAATTAAGACCGGGTCTATTTAAGATGGGACTGAGTTGGCTCGAAATACAATTAAATTAAAATTATAAGGTGATTATTCTATTATGACTAAAAGTTAAAAGTAAAAGATTAAATATTTTTAGTATTTCACCATGTATCCAAACCTAAAGATGGCTTTTTCAATAATACATTGCTACAAGATTTATAACTAAACTAACAAATATTCCAACTTGAATATTTTGTTTATAAAAGACTCATTACAAACAAAATTGAAATAACAATTAGGTGTGAGGGACGGGTATGGACGAGTTATACTTAACTCTATCCCGTCCCAAAATTTTGAATTGTTTAGACCATAATCCGTATCTAAATCCAAACAAACTCGATGTTCTGCAGGTCAAATAAGACGTGGATGAGATCAGTCATCGGGTTGGGTTGGGTCTTGCTCACCCATACCGGGGGGAGTTTTTAAAGGAAAAGAAATGAATGATAAATATTTCATTATAAGTAAATATCTTGTACCCAATGAAGTTGCCCTAGGGAAAGCATGTTAGGTCCATAAGTAGGTAAAATGTGTACCTGGATACTCTTTGTGAGAGGTCACTAATTCGATTTCATGTTAAAAATAAATCTCTCGAGAGTTTATCGTGTATCATTTACCTTATCTTTAGCTAATTTAGGTGCATCTAATTACCTTATGTTAGCAAATTACTATCTTAATTTTTTTTTGTAAGAGTCCAATTATCACCTCTTCCTCTATCTCCAATCATATCACTAATAATTAATTGACCTTTCTAAATTATAGCATGTGGCCCCATCTACTGTACGCTCCTTTCTTTCCGTTAGAGCTTCCCTCATGCGAAATTCCATCTTTTAATCCCACACTCTAGATATTCGCAGGATTTGATTATCCACTAACATTTGAATTTGAAAAATATCGTGATTTGAGCGCCTGACATCACTACAAGAAAAGTGTGATTTACCGACGGATTTTTACCGACGGCCCCGACTCCGTCGGTAATATTTTAATTACCGACGGCCAAGCCGTCGCTAATGCGTGGGAAAAAATCTGCTTACGGAATTAATTTTTTAACTACTTTACCGAAGGCTTAGCCGTCGGTAATTACCGACGGCCTAGCCGTCGGTAAATAAAAAAAATGACTGGTAATTTTTTTGACTACTTTACCGAAGGCTAAGCCGTCGGTAATTACAGACCGCGGTCGCTTGCAATACTGACGGCTAAGCCTTCGAAATAAAAAATGGCTGGTAATTTTTTGACTACTTTATCGACTTAGGCTTGGTAATACAGACGGCTTACTGACGGCTAAGCCGTCTGTAAATAAAAAAATGGCTGGTAATTTTTTTGACTACTTTGATCAAGAGTAAAAGGGGAGAAGAGGAAGAAGAAAGAGGGAGAGTGCGACGAGGCTCTTCAAATTTCCATCATCTCAAAGACCACCCCTTGAACACCGACCCCAACCCTCGCTTCTTCACGCTTCCGCTTCTTCTTCTTCGTGTTCTTTTTCTTGAACATCATCTCAGCCCCTTCGTGTTCTTCGTGTTCTCCTTCTTCTGTTCCTCTTCTCTCTACTCCTCTTTTTTTCAGATCCAGAATCGCTCTTCCCGATTTCTCCCCAGACCTTCTTCAGCTCGCCACCAGCATGCCTGAGATCAAGTTCACCAAGCCCGATCCCACCAGGTCCAAGCCCAATATCGAGGAGGATGAGGAAGAGGAAAACGAAGGGTCTTTGAGGAAAAGAAGAAGGAATAGAAACCCTAAAAACAGATTTCCCTAAATCGATTTGGCCCAAAAAACAGAATTAAAAGAAAACAAAGAAACCCTAAGATCTCATGTTGAAGCTGTTTCGTTCATGGATCATCACTCAAACCCGAATCGTGCGAAGAAAAGTGAAGCAGAAGAAGGGGAATGCAGCGAAGAAGAAGAGCAGAGGCAGGGAAACGCAGAGCAAAAGCAAAGGGGAACCACCACTTTGGAGCATATATGGGTTAGTTTCGCTGCGGGTTTCTTCCATCATTTGGTTGATTTCTGGGTTTGATTTTACTGGGTTGATTGTTTTAGTTTTTTTGGGTTTCTGGGTTAGGAAGAAGATGATGATGGAGGGGATGGGTTTTCTGGGTTTTTAATTTGAAGAGGGGATAGGTTTATGAGTTCCTGGGTTTTAAGATTGAAGGCGGAGATGAGATTCTGGGTGTAAAATGTTGATTCTGGGATTGAGTTCGTTCAATAAGAAGGCTGGTTGTTATGGAGATGACAATAAGAAGGCTTTTAAATTGTGTTTCTGTTGTTCCTACAGAAGATATACCCGAAGGATCAACATTTATCTTTGGAGAAAGAATGCATGAGTTGGTGAAGGTGCACCGCACTTGTTCATTTTTCGTTGTCTTGTTATTTTCGTATAAAATTGCAATTGAGGCATAAAATGCTAATCTTGTTGGATTTTCCTCTATTCAGTTCTTCATAGATTGGGCACCTTTATAATGAAGAACTTTACATTGGTCCCCCCTCACTCTTGTAGGTATTTGTACTTCTGCACCAACTTCAGATATTTACTCTCGGTAGATCTTTGCCTGAGCAACCTCTTATTTATCCTCCTGGCGATCTTCCTGCACATTCTCGTGCCTGGACTTACGGACTTGTGTCACCCCAAAGCCAGAATCGAAATCAGCCTTGGTAAGTTATCTGAACTGCAAATTCGTGTATTCTCTCGTGGCTTATTTTTATATATTAGTTTTTACCTTGATGGGGTAAGATAGAATGGTAAAGGAAGAAAGAAGAGAATCAGGAGAAAAAACCCCCTCCCCCTGGTGGTTTTGAGAGCCCATGTAGTTCTAATTTTAAAGAGAAATTTATAATTTGGCATGCCATCTTTGAAGTACCAAGTGCTAATGAAATACCTTACTTATGATATGTACTAAAATATACAAATTTCTTGTATTTCCATAATCTAATATTCATATCTTATATGCCATACGGACATGCCCCATTCTTCCACTCCCATTCTTCCACTCCATACACTCTATTCCCTCTCGTTTTTCCTTTTAGAGAAAGAGGAAATAATTAGATATTTCTATTTTATTTTTCATATTATTGTGCTTAGTTATGGAAGAGTATTAAGTTCTGCTGTGAGGTTAAGATATAGTATGGTATGTTGAAGAGCTGTTTTTTCCACGTATACTGGAAGGGTTGGTGGTTTCATGAAGCTAAGATGGTAAAATGCATTCTAAACATAGTATATTGATCACAGATTAAAAAGTTACATGAAGAGAATCATGGATTTGTGGTAATAAACCTAATATCAGGCATCAAAAGAGATAAATTGTGCGCAGTTGAAATTTGATGGAATGTTGAAATCTTCAAAATAATAATTTATTATGTAAGTTATAGTTTTTCTCTTTTATATTCTTTTCCCTTGATGATACCTTTTTTTATTATACATGAATATGATAGTTATTTTCTTTTAGTTTGTGTTATATGTAATTTACGATCTGGTTAAAAGAAGACAGATACATAATACTATTGTAAGTTGGCAATCAACTAGTTAATGGTAAAATTGCTTTTATTTTCCACGTCCAGTTAATTCTGTGCCTTGTAAAATTGCTTTCGAGAGGGGAAAAGAGCGCCATTTTTGCTTTCTAGCAATCTCTATAGGAACATCTGGGTGGCTTGTGCTTGCAGAAGAATTGCCTCTGAAGAAGCCCTATGGAGTTGTTCGGGTTGCTGCACCTTTGGCTGGGTGCAATGTATGTATAGTTGTCTGCTACCCTTGCATCTAAATCTTAAATCAAGTAGTTTTGTTATCTGACAATTGTGGTACAAATTTAATTTGTTGGTTTAGATGAAGGAAGAATCTGTAAATGTAATTTAAATAAATTAAATGCTACAATTTTTCTTTGATCAGTCAGTGTATAATAATGTTACAATCATTTCTGTCCTCATTCTCTAGCCCAGGAAAGGAATTATTTTTCTCTTGCGTGATTGAAACTGAAAATTGAAAAAAGGCTGAGATTTTTTTTTTGTTTTAATTTCTATATTACCGAAGGCTTAACCGTCAGAATTTCTGACGCTAAGCCGTCCGTAACCGAATCTATTTTTTTATTTTAATTTGTAGTTACTGATGGGCTGTCGGTAATGTTACGACTAAGCCGCTTAATGTTATCGACGCTAAGCCGAAAGCACAACAAAGAAAATGGTTGTTTTCGTAGATTTTACCGACGGTCATGTGACGATTTTCTGACGGCCAAGCCGTCGATAATTACCGATGGCTTTTTGGCCGTCGGTAAATTTTACCAAGGAGGAAAAAACCGACGACCTCGAGGCCGTCGGTAGGCCGTCGGTAATCTCGAATTACCGACGGTTTTTTATAATTACCGACGGCTTTTGGCCGTCGGTAATGACGAAAATTCTTGTAGTTTGTCTAGCGTAACCCTAGCTCCTACCTCCTCTCTGGGCCACCAATTATTACCACACCATTTCGACTCTCCTCTATTCAACACACAAGAAAAGCATTACATCCATGTTCATTTGTACCCACCTCCAAAGCGAAGAGTACAATTCATTCGTATGTGAAATGCACCAAACACCATTCCCCTTATCTTCTTTGCCTTACGTTTTTTCTTCAAGAGATTATTGACATCAATGTGATTTTGATCCTCATGTAGGATCTCCATGGTCCAACATCATTATTCTTGTCATAACTAGGAATTTCCCAACAAAGTTCCCCAAGTACTTGCCTATAATTTCTGTCATGAAACCTAAGGAAGCTCATGAACTTTCACCCACATATCAACATGATTTTGGGGTATAAACCCCAACGATTCACTTGGCCTCATCTCATCCTTCCCAGAACCAATAGGTCGTTATCGAAAGACCAAGATCCTCTGTTCACAATGCGCTCAAGATCCAGTTTGTGATAAAAACTAAATCAAAAATCTTCCTTCCTCCAGCTCTTTGACGGTAACCCCCTTCAACGAACGTCAAACACTTGATAACCAGTCCTTCACAATATGCGTCCAGATAGGTTTATATAAGAAACCTCCCCACAAAGCATAGTTGCAGGTCCATTCCAGCTGCATCATTGTGATTGAGATTATAAACCAAACCTTCCTCCTCATCTTTCACCATTAGCAAGTCCCCCAAGTTCACTTCCATCCTTAATCTGCAAGCACTGGTATAATCCTCAAGATGAGAGAAAACAAACAAATGCTGTCAACGCTAAAATCCCAGTACTCTAAAAAACAAGAGAAGAAAACAAGACTCTCAAAACAAGAGAAAACTAGTTCTATAGCACTTAAAGTGAATTTACCATTGTTAGAAATTGCTTTATTGCTGCATTGCATAGCCCCTTGGGGGGCAGGATATTTTTCACGTCGTTCATAGGTCGTGAAAATAAGGGTGGCAAAACAGGCTTGACTCATTGGGTCGGGCCGCCGGGCGCATGAAATGAGCTGGGTTAGGTTAGGTTTCATCAACCCATTAGCCCATTTAGCCCAACTCATCTAGCCCACCAACCCTACGGGCCACGAGCAGGCCAGGTTGGGCCAACCCATCGGGCCAGTATATATAATTTTTTTTTCCTATTTTTAAACAATTTTTTCTTTCTTTTTTCACATTTTCGGGCAGGCTAGTCAGCCAATACGCTATTGTGGCTCGTCTTGGGCGGACTCTTGAGGGTCGACCCGACAGGTTAGCCGGTTTTTGCCCGTTTTAGTCTAAATTTTAGATTTTTATTTATTTTTTATTTTATTTTTGTTATTTTTATTTTTTGACGGGCTAGCCCGCAACCCGTCATAGATCGGGTCGGGCTCAACATCTCAACCCATAATCCCTTGGTGGGCCGGTTGGGCTAGCACGTTTTCATATGGGCTCACGACGGCCGGCCCGGCCCATTTTGCCATCCCTAAGTGGAAATATCGATTCAAAGGTGCTGCAGACCTTTGTGCTTTGGATGAAATTATGAAGTTTAACCATAAAATCCAACTACAACAACGCAAAACTAATCTCATACTTACATCCAACTATACTAACAAGCATAATTACAAGAATCCAACAAGTACAATTCCTCTTATGATGAACAATAAAGCAGGACGGGAGGATAAATAACCAACTTATTTGACATTAAAGCGAACTTCAGATACTTTGCTTCGTAACACCATCATTTGACGTGCAATTTGTCTCTAGGTCTGAAACCATATATTAGTACCTACGGGTCTTGCTTTGGCTTCCGGCTCAATTCTGAGTAATGACCACCCATCAGCTGCAAAATCTCCTCCCACAAATTTTCTGAAGAATCTGACAAAGCCCCACATAACAAACTTGAGCTACATGCAGCTACATACCAATAATCTGACTCGATCTCATCTCTCAACTGATCCATTTGCCATCCAGCATAACCAACAAAGAAACTGAAATCATGAGGCTTGAGAGTCCCCTTTTTCACAAGCCCTGCTGCATCATCCAAACTGTTTCGGGCTCCAAAACATAGCCCAGGGATTACCTCTTCAAATCCTGCAAGCTTCAACTTCTCCCCTGTTTTTAACAAAAACATGCTTGCCTCAAGGGGTCCACCAAAATGCAGAGAACAATCAGAGAAGGTGGTTAACAGATCATGATTTGTAGGTTTCATGTGTTTAATCTTTTTGTGAAGAGGACGGTTGATGACAATTCCAAAAGGCCCTTCTTGTGGGTGTCTAGTTCCAGATCTGAGAAGAAGAACAACAGTTCTTTCAAAGGTGCGAACACCATCAAGCTTTTCGGTAGCCACAAGTACGCAGCCAGTCTCTGGTACCGGAATAGGATGAGCCCACTTTGTTCCAAGAGGTTTGGAATTATGTAACGTACCACCTTGTTTGTGTGTGTCAGTATCTGCTATTTCTTTCTGTTAATAAAGTGAAGAAAAACTCGGTTAATGAAACTTAACATCCAGTAAATTACTGCATTGCTTCTTAGATATGCTCAATCATAACTGATAGCTTCCACATCAATAATTAAAAGTACTTCAAGTATCAGCAAGTTACATAGAATACAAAAAGCGAAAAGGGGCCAGTTTAGTTTGAGAAAATATTTCTTGTTTTCATTTTCTATTTTTACTCGTAATTATAAAAAAGTCACATAGTTTTCTTTTTGTTTTCTTGTTTTCAAATATTGATTTTCATTTCCTATTTTCACCATTTCTTGTATAAATCTTTAAAAACAACAAAGTGAACACAAGGTCGTATTTGTAATTATTAGTGAAAATAAAAGACATTTTCTTAAACCAACAAGCCTAAATAAAATGGCACAAATCAACCCTGCATTTCTATAACCTGGTCACCAATATAAATCGTTGGACAATAAACACCTTAATAGGACAGGTAGAGTCATGTTGTCAGTCTCAACCAAGGAGGCATCCTAGATTGATGACAAGTTCATCAAAAGAAGACGAATCTCCAACTATTAAGCCTGCTCCTATTGCTGCAAGAAAGCACAGGAATGGCTATAGCAGATGTTTTCAGACATTACAATAATAACTAAGCTTTATGCCACTAGGTGGAGTCTGTTGTATGGATTAAACAATGCTATAATTCTTTATCATGTATTAAGTTCCCAAATAGACTATCAACCTCCAAATCTCTCTTAATAGTTTATCCTATAGTTTCTCTTGGTCTCCCTCTACCTCTAACTATTGGAGTATCCTCCGTTAGGTCAACCTTTCTTAATGGTGCTTCTATGGGTCTTTTCCAAACATGTCCAAACCACCTAAGACAATATTCTAATTCTAACATCTTTTCTACAATGGAAGCTATCCCCATTTTTTCACTAATAGTTGTATTCTATCTTATCTTGTGTAATCACTTATCTATCTTAACATTCTTATCTCTGTGAAGATGTTTTAAAACATTATTACTTCAAAAATTCATGAAGCTGACTCTGTCCACTTAAAATGGCATACAAGGGTTACAGGTTAATAAGAGAAGATGGCAGATGTAGATCCCATTTAGCAATGAATTCATCACCAGTTCATCTTTATATAGTTTTGCTCTGAATTCACGCCAATCCAGATTAACATGATGACTCTGCTCAGAATTGTTATTTGATTTATCACCATCATTGTTGCCTCTAATACCATCTCCTTCTGGAATAGACTGTTCACCATTACCTGTAATGATCAATATATCCGCAAAGAAAAATGGAACTCATGAGAAAGCATATTATTATTAAGTGAAAACAATGAAATGAAAAGAAGAAATATGGTAAAAAAAATAAAAATATTAATATTATGATCTCCATTATGATGTCAAGATCAGCCAAAATCCCATCCTTTTGTCTACTATATAATATATATTTCTACCAAGTTGTCTCCAAACACTAAACCCAAGAAGTGACAAGGTGTTAGGAGACTAGAATACGACTTTATTTATTGGGAAAAAGAATAACAACTCAGAGGATAATCCCCTCTGTCAACGAGCCAATGCTCTAGGTTTCTGAATCACAAAAAATACCAAAAGCTGCTCAGCATTATTAGAGCTTTCCTGGTTATAGATTTACTAACTAATAAGTGAATAATAATAAGCTTTGGACCAACCCTAGTGAACTGCCATTTATTAACTTCTCACTAACATTATATTAAGTGCATTAGGTTTAAGCCCGCGTGTATAAACCCTAAAAAGGTTTGGCAACATTGGGTTGGGCCCTAACAATACTCCCCTCCTCTGAAGGAGACTTGTCCTCAACGTTGATGTCCGTAAATTGACTTCGGATTGTGGAAACCTCTTCCCAAGTTCCCTGTTCAGCTGGTTTGTTGGACCATTTAATTAACATCTAGTCCACATGCTCGCCATGCTTTGTAATCAACTTTAGATCTAGCACCTTCTCTGGTAAATACTCTTCAACTCGCTCTTCCAGCTTCGATGGCAGAGTAGCCTCTGCTTGCCATTTCCCCACTAAGAAATAATGGATTCCAGATTGTGGTGGAAGTTGGAGTCTGAATGCTACTGGCCACCTGCTTGGGTACCAAAAATGTCCCATAATAACTTGCAGCCAACTCAGGATGCAATCTAGTAGGCATAGACTGCTGCATATGGGGCCCGATTTTTATGTAAACATGGTCCCCTTTTGCAAAATCAGTTGGTCGGCTCTTCCGATTGGCATGGTTGATCATTTGCGAACAACAACCCTCCTTTCTTCTTTCGAGATACTCTTGATACAATAATTTCTTTGCCACCTACTCTTGTTACTCCCTCCGTCTCATATTGTTTGTCGTTTGAGATTATGCACGTTTCTTAAGAAAATGATTGATTGTACTAATTTCCATGGTAAAATAATCTCTATTGACTAAAATACCTTTATTAATTGGATTGGCAGTTAGGTATGAGAATTAATTAATATTGGTTAGTTGAAATATAAATGAATAAGGGTATTATTGGAAAACAAGTAATTAATACGTCTTGATATTCTAAAGTGACAAACAATTTGAGACAATGAAATATTCCAAACATGACAAACAATATGAGACGGAGGAAGTACTATTTTGCTTTTTCCTCATTATGACCCTTCTCCAACCCCATCACAGATTTGCTAGTGCTGTGTGACACCACATTACTACTAAGTCTCCCTGCTCCTTGACTATTGGGAGGGTTGTTAGTTCTTCTTACTAACGATCCACCAGAATTAACCCTATATGTTGCTCATCTATTTTGAATTTGCATGCCTTCCCAGACACACTATGTCTGCAGCTCCCCTTCCCAGTCACATATTCAAGATCATGTGTTTTGACCCTACATTTTATCTTCAATTTCAAACCCCCTAGAAAGAAACCCATCAATTGCTCCTCAGTGGCATAAGTTGCTTGAGTAATTAATGCCTCGAATTCTTGGGCAAGCCCCTCCATTGTCCCCCCTAGCCATGGGGAAGAAAGCCCTTCATAAACATTCCCCATTCCTTTTCCATCAAAGGATTGCAGCAGGGCCCCCATGAACCTTTATCATATTAAATCTGGCCCCTTGCACAAGAAATGAAACCAGTTCTTTGCGATTCCCTCCATACTCATAAACACCAACCGCATCTTCTCCCAAGACCTAGCTTGCTGCATTTCAAACATTTCTCAGTCTTGGCTTGGCTATCCACCCCAGTGGGTACTCCCCTTCAAAACTCAACAACTACACCGTTTTCCTCCGATATCGACTCCTTTCAATACCTTCCCCATGCTCGTCCTCCTGTACTGTTTGCATGGACATGATATGGGCAGAAGTTACTCACAAAAACTCAACTTCCTCCTCTATATTTTGTTCATCACACCCTCCTAACTTAAGATCCATGCCCTCCCGTTTCATTTATTGGCTCGGTATCATTTGAAATTCAGCCATACCTTCCAACCTTCTATCAATTGACGCCAATCAAGCCCCCTGCTTTGCAGTGACCTTCTTCAGTGCCTCTTGTTTGCCAGTTATTTTTCTCAAGGAGTCAACCAAATTTTCCAAAGCATCCACCCAAAACTCCACCCTCCCTTCAGAGCCGCCTCGTATCTCCACCATTGTGCTACCTCATTCGAATCTGGCAGGTCGGACCAAACTTGTTAGGAGACCAGAATAAGACTACTAATTGGACAAAATGACACCTCAGTAGATAATCCCCTCTGCCACCAAGCCAACGCTCTAGGCTTTTGAATCACAAAAAATACCAAAAAGCTACTCATCTTTGTTAGAGCTTTCCTAATTATAGGTTTGCTAACTAACTACTAACTAATAATAAGCTTTAAGCCAACCCTAGTGGGCTGCCGTTTATAAACTACTCACTAACATTACATTAAGAGCATTAGGATTTAAGCCTATGTGTATAAACCCTTAGAAGTTTAGCAACATTGTGTTGGGCCCTGTTGAGAGTATCACATTGGATAGTGATCTGGCATGATTATGGTCATAAGTGGCGAGCAACTCTCACCCCACAAACTAGCTTTTGGGATTGAGTTACGCTGAATTCCAAATTCTAATATAGTATTAGAGCCAATCCTAAATCCTTGTTGGGCTACCCGTTATTAGGCCAATCGAGTCACACTCCAGATGTACATTCTTAGGCGTGTGTTTTGGAGGAGGGGGGGGAAGGTTGAAAGTTAGGCCCAAACCCAAATTCTAAGAGGCCCTAACACGGGGACAATAGAAAAACCACCTAGTATTATTACCAAAATTACTTGGGCACTATCCTATGACATATAAGAGCTAACCGATTTGGGTGTAATTTACAGTACATCAAAGGGAGAAAAAAAAATCCACTGCCACTTCCCTAGGGCCAAAATTGGTTGTTTTTTTTTTTTGGGGGGGGGGGGTAATTCCGTAAGATACAATGAATTACTTTCAAATGCACTGCTTACTTATATAAAAGTTACATAACTTTGAATAGTGGAATGGTTTTCCTTTTTTCTACTTGTAAGAGTATTTCCAAAATTCGCTGATCCAAGCATGTATGCAAATTTGATATTGCACATATAAACATAACATAAAATAGGGTTCCTCAAATGTAATAGTCAAGGAAAACCATGAATGATATATCGAGACTATCAAGAAAATGAAATTAGAGTTAGAGGCAACAAGGCAGAAATATATTTAAAACAAAACTATGTATTGCGTTGGTCCTAAGAAACTTCCACTTCTTCAATTCTTATGCATTAATAAGGTTGACTGATGAAAAGCGTAAAATGTAAAACAGCAAACTGCAAGAACTAAAAATAAACATTATTCAACACTGTGATAGACAAATGTAAATTACCAACTCTTTTCATCTAGTTATGATGATATATTTTTTTCACATGACAAATCTGCTTGTATGAAATAAGATCTAAGTGACACAATTGCAAAACTATTAACTTACATTTTAAAAGCATCATTATAGTATCTGTGTTTGCAAATTAGAAACTAATTATGAATCAAAGGATGGCCAGTCTTCATTTTCATCAATTCAATGCAGAGCTTTCTCTCATATGGGAAGAAGGAAGTTCTAGGCTGAAGTTTCAATTCATTGTCACGAAGGAACTCCAACAAGCAACAACAACTATGTTCTTGTTTTTAAGTTGCTGAATAGTGGTAGAGATTAATGAAAATGGCAAGTGGAAAATGAACTATTACATAATAATGATAGATGCTATGTTCAAAATTCAGTCATGTACTTCTGTGGAAGGAAAGGGCAGTAGTGAGCTAAAATGAATGAATTTCAGGTCAAAGGGGATGGATGAGAAGCAGCACCGACAAAGCTCCCTCAATAAAGCATAAAATAAAATATAAATAATCAGGACTTGGGCCACCAAGGGTAATCAATTCTTCACACTTGGCAGTAGGAAAATAAGGATTATATGAAATTACTTAAGATCGAACTGGAGCAAAGAAGATTTTGATTATAATATTTTCGGTAGACATGAAAAGTGAAAACACTAGGGAAGGCTTTGCGTCAAAAGATGCTGGTTGGGGACGAAAATTCTTTGGATTCCAGGCAGGAGCACATGCATGTTTAGTACCGCTACTAATTCTCTGTCCTATGCAGTCAGTCATCTCATACCAATTAAACGACTGAAAGGAAGTTCCAAGACCAAAACAAACAGTCAATAAATAAATAATTATTTTAGAAAATACAAAACTCAAATCAAAGCAAAATTTAATACAAACCAGAAGAAGAGTTGTCGTGATTCTTCTTGCCCGTAGCACTGACAACAAATGGCCGATACCCTTTACAGCAAGACTTTCGCCTCAAATCTGTGATCTCAAAAACTCCTCCATCTACAACTCTGAAAGAAATCCCGGACCTTCCCAAATTGGAGAAAATGGGTCTGTAGCGAAATGAATTTGTGTGGAAAAGATTCTTCACGTGAACAGCACACAGATCCATACAGACCTTTCACTGGTACAATTGATTTTATCGCTTCTGGCTGGGTCTGTGCTGAAAATGAGAACGATAGAGAACAGGTAAGGTGAGGTATGATGCAAGAAGATTTTAAATGTAAAAAAATAAAGAAAAATAATTAAAAGAAAGTGATTGGAGAAACGAAAGAAGATCACCAAGACAAAGACGAAAATGAAACAAACAATGAAAATGACGCTTTGGGAAGAAATAAAGAGAATATGCTTATTTTAACCGAATTGTGCGGAGGCTTTTCCAGTGTACCTCACCTGCGTACGTTAGCCACATTGAGCTATGCAATATTGCCCATCCATCTTGCAAAATTAACAAGCAGATCAGTTGGATACAAATTTTAGTGCGGAGCTGTCAAAACGCCCCAACCTGGCTCACTCGGTTGATCACAAAGTTTAATTATTTAGTTTAGCCTAGTCTACTCCTATGACTAAATTTACGATATTGTGTACTACACAATTTTATTTTATTTTTTGAAAAAAAAAACTAATTTATTCCATTAATAATGAAGAGCAATACATCTGGTAATTTCATAACAATTTTGAAAAATAGTAATATATGTTGTCACCCCTAATAAAGTGTGAGTAACTACACGAACTTTTCTCCTATCAAACTCAACCAAAGAGTTGTTAACATAAAAAGATAAAAGACTCATATAATTTAAAATAATAGTTTTATATTCAGCTTTCTCCTTATTGTTTTTTATGCTATCCATGATATTCTTAGAATCCACCGTGAAGATAATGTTGATTGAAACAATTTATATTGCCCATTGAATAGCATACATGAGGCTTAGGATTTCTCTTTCAGAACAGTGAAGCTTTGGAGAATAGCTGTAAGATTTGACTTTGAATAAACATTCTCTCTCACCACACAAAACAAAACCAATACTTAAGAACAAATTATTGAGGCTTCGTGCTTCCTACAAAAAAAAAAACTCAATGTACTGTCAATAATTATCCCCTACTTTATTTGCATGAAATAAAACATAAAAAATAAACCAGATAAAACGGTGAAACACATCCGGTCAGTAACATCGAACAGAATGACACGCACAAGTTTCATATCTCAACCCAAATAGAATAGTAAGACCAAGTCATCATATTCCCATGGTGGCTTTGGAAGAGGGCGTTGGGGTCCTAGTTTTTGCGGTGGAGGGGGTGACGAAAAAGCTATGGATGTGGTTGACTCGGTGTTGGAGTCCTCGATTTCAGATGTAGAGACTCTCTCCGGATCTAATCTCAGAACCGATTTCAGCTGGGTGTGAAACGGTTGTCTTGGTCTTGGGTGGTGGTGAGTTTTGTGAGATTTTGATTGCAGGGGAGGGGGCCAAGGATTGGGTCTCGAAGGGGGAGGGTTGTGCGATGTCGGCATTAGGTGGGAATAGCAGATTGGAGCAGAGGTTTTGAAGCCCTGATTGAGGGGTTGGAGACCGTGGTGGAGGGGTTTGAAGATGTGGTGGAGTTGGGTGGAGACGAGAGGAATAAGGAAGTGGATTCCGAGGTGGAGGGTTGGAAGGGGCGGAGGACTTTCAGGAGGCGGGGGAAGACGACCCACAAGGGAATGAAACCTCTCATCTCATTAGGAGCGCCAAGAGAGAAGCACAACGACACAAGGGTTGGAAGTGAGGTCTAGGTTTCCACAATGACACAAGGGATGGCAGCTGCTGTACTACAGAAACTTGTAGCCGCTTCGTTACTAGGTTTCCACAACGGCACCCTTCCGTGTACTACACAACTTTAGTATAAGCAACTCGTATCTCGTGTCATATACGGGATAATTAACATTGGCATAATATGAATATTTTTTGTTGAAAATAGATTATTGTATTGAACAAGGGTTTTCAATTATTGCTCAGTTCAAATAGCTTTGTCCTGCTATGTTCCGTTTTAATTTTTTGATTTTGTCGTGGGTGGTCTAAATAACTTTGGATTTTTATTTTTTTTTACCAGGAAATAACTTTGGAAAGTTAATTTGGCATTTATGTTGTTTTTTGCGTGGTTTGGACTTAAATGATTTAAATTTGCCCTGAGTTAAACTTTGTTTATTGGCTTGAGCACAACTTGCATTCAAGTTTTTATTCATCAATTATCAATGAAATTTTGTATTTTAAAAAACAATGCTCGTATAAAAGAAAATATTTAATAAATTATGTGAGTAAATAAAAAATAAAAAAGAATAATAATTTATCTAAAATTATTAAAATTTTAAATTTACATTGAGAAGATAAAAAAAAACATAAGTTTTTTATTTTATTTTGTCATGTAATCAGAACTAATTTATTTAGGAAAAATAAAATTTAAATATATTTAGATGAAATAAAATCATTGATAAATAAGTTAGCTGAAAACACAATAAGAATGAAAGCAACAATAATTTATATAAAAATTATTAAGATTTTAGATTTCAAATTTGCATGAGAATGCTTATCCTCGTGAATTAATAGAAATTTAACTCTAACTATTAATTATTCGATTGCATTCATTAACAAATTCCTTTCTCTCTCTCTCTCTTTGTGTGTGTGTTGTGTTGTTATTTTTATATACACCCTCTGTTACCTAATATAAATAAAAAACAAGCAATATTTTTGTTGCCTAATATAAAAAAAAAATTATTTAATGTCATCCTATTTAATGCTTAGTTTTCACAACTGCTCTTAATTAATTTAAAATTTATTTTTCAATAACCTTATTCGGTAAGTAATCATCATTAAGAATAGTTTAGAGAATATAATTATTTTTTTATGAGCCCGAATTAGTGTTTCTCATCATCTCTGTTTCATATTCATAAGAAACTTATGTGTCCATGAACACTAGTCAAAAATTCAAGACTATGCATTCTTAGCCAAGAAACTCCGGTGATAACATATCCATTACATTAGCCTTCTCTATGCAGAATTATTGCTCCCTTTGCAGTAATTGATTGAGGAAAACCATGAGTATCTATCCTATATGAAAACTAACCTTCAACAGGATCTTCAGGGTATCTCCAAGATGCGAGATACATATAAGGCCCGGTAACTAAGTTACTTTTAAGCTTCATTCCAGCAAGGAAAGTATTATTAGGATAATTAAAGCTTTCCCGCAAGAGGCTTTTCTCAATGCTATTGTCTGCATCTTTCAACAAGGTTTCCTGAATCTAAAAGCTGCACAACTGGTTTCACTACAATTCTTGATAAATTGGAGGACCAGATTATGCCTCTGAATCACTTGTATCATTGCAATTGAAACTAATCTACAAAAATATATAGAAGAATTCTGAGCATTCAATCATTTGGCACCCGCAGAAAGCTTATGAACAATAAAACAATGTATTGGATGACAGAAGCAACTTAATAGGACCCCAATGCATTAATCAAGTTTGAGATTACACTTTCTGGTCAGCTTTGATAGATCATATATGGTGGAGGTGGACACTTCAAAGTAAAATACTAGAATCATGTCTTCTATAGCAAGTGATTTTCATACTAGAATCCTATTAATCATTTACTCAATCGTAGTTCTACTAAACATCAAACATGCAAGTAACTCACAGGAGTCATACAATTGAATGCAAATGACTAAAACTATGTGCTACCCTTCAGACATTGAACAACTATTGTACATCATTTCTTTGTTAGATGGACTTTTGGCATCAAATGAACATGTTTCAGCAAACAAGCACTTTAACGATGGCTATTGTTGTTCATGTTATCTTCAAAGCTTTTCCAGTTACTATTGGATCTATGAGTCCTCTCGGGGTTTTATATTCTTTCTATTGCAAACCCCTTTCCCTTTCTCTATATTCATCATCTCTTCGTCTCTAACCTTCCCCCTCCGTTTTCCACACTCGACAGCAAGACCCGAGTCACCGTGTTGGACCATCTCTGACAGCTCTATCACCCCACTCGCCATGGAGGTGGGTCCACTTTTTCCGGCAACGGTGACTGCCATAGAATCATTCCTGGTGAAGTGTTTGTGGACTTGGAAGAGGAAGCGTAACTGGAGAGTGAAATTCCATCGTTTTGAAATTAATTTGAGACACAAGAGAGAGAAACCGAACATTGATGCCACGTCATTCGTGAGGCATTCTTGACGGTTAATTTCATCACATTTAGCATTTTCAAAAAAAAAAAAAATAGTTAGAAAATACGTATTATACTAGGTTTTCAATGTAATATGAATTACTTTTTTTTCAGTTTTATCCTCAAATTAATAATGAGTACAGTTATTATACTCTATTATACATTTAGGTTTTTATCGTAGAAAGAACAATAAGTTTTTTTTTTGCTGTAAATTAAATTCTTTCAGCCTTTTATTTGTCTGCTTCATTTATGACTTCCCCTTTTATTTCCAACTGCACCCTAAACCAATTTCCTCCTCTTTAATCCCCGTTTAAAAACCAATCACCAAAACACATAAAATATATCTAAAAAAACAACCAAAAAATTAATAAAATTCAAAGAAACCCAACCCCAAGACTCGTGTAACCTAACATGCAGTACCACACAATATGAAGAAAAAATATCAGAAAAATTCAAAACACATAAAAATATATAAAAGTTAGTTTAAACACAAATAACTGCTTTTTCCATACTCAACAATTGAGTCTCAACCGATAGCAGAATGCATAAATCTCAGCAGATGATGCATCAACCCATCCCTGAAACTGATAATTCGTATGATACCAAAGGTTGATGCATTGGGCCTGCTGTGTAATAATTAACAGGATCTCTTATATAAAATTAGAACACCGACTTAGAGCACTTATTTGTTGAAGACATGATTACGACTAGAATTGTCTCTGTCTCGTAAAGCTCCTGAAATAATAAAAACCAAATCTTCATGTGTCTGTCCACATACTCTGGGATCTCAGTTCTCAATGAGGCAAACCGTAAAGTGAGCAACTAATCACGTGACGACAAACGTGACCTAGCCTTACTATATATTAACCCTAGGCATCTCCCATCATGGGCCAAGTGGTTATGCCTACACTTTCTCCCACACAGATCAATATTAGGTGTCCCGACCCATTACCAATTGATCACTTAACTAGCGGGCCTAAGCATCATCACATGGATTATAACATAAGCCCGTTTTTGAAAAACCAAAAACCACAACTGACTGTAGCCCACGAGAATTTATTAGAAAAAATTCTAACATTCTCCCACTTGGGCAAAATTAATTGTGTAGATTTAATTTTTAGAAAAGATTTTTGAAAACAACTCTGGGACTAATAACATATTACCTATTGTGGCCACTAAACACATGGTCCCAAGATGTAACACCTAATTAAGATTTCATCCAACAAAAGTCAAGTAATATCGAAATTATGGCGGTAGTCACATCCTATATTGATATAACACCTTCCATAGTTACAAATACTACAAACTCCGTCGACTAGTCATTTATGTGGAGTGTAGCAAGAAAATGACATGTCAATGTGATTTAACAGCCATACTGTCATTTTCTTTATCAATCCTCAATTTCTCTCAAATGTCTGAAAGCCAGAGAAATTACATGGTTCATCAAGAAACTATTATGTCTCAGCTCCAACACAGTGTCGACCACCGACAGAGTGGTATTAGCGACACCGAGCTTCATGATTTAACAAAACCACAGTGTCTCAGCTCCAACACGGTGTCGACCACCGGCAGAGTGGTCTCAGCGACACCGAGCTTCATGGTTTAACAAAACCACAGTGTCTTAGCTCCAACAGGGTGTCGACCACGGGCACAGTGCTCCAAACGATACCGAGCTTCATGGTTTAACAAAACCATCATGCCACAACTCTTACATGGTGTCGATCACGAGCATAGTGGTCCCAACGATACAGAGTTTCAACATTTTCACATTTGATATACATATACAAAAGAATATAACAACATAATTCAATTCATACTTAATTTCTCAAATCAAATGGAAAATGTTATCAAAACACCAAAAATGTTAAAAATATGAGAGCTAACATAACATAAAGCACAAGCTCCCACTAACCAAGCATATTATATAAACTCAAAGTGTTGATGTTTTCAACATGCCTTTTAAAATCCACGAGCATGAGTCACTTATATCTATTGAAAATGCTAACATAGAATCAACACGAATGTGTTTTACCGTTATAACTTTATTTATCAAAACATATTTGACATCAATTGCTTCACTTCCAAATTCTTAACGCAATTTTAAAGCAATACGACTGTCATGATACTTTTCTATGTGAAGTCATGCCATAAGTTTCTTAACCAAACACTTTATATGGTATATAGCAACATAGCATGCAACAAAATGCACATATGTCTAATATGCTAAAAAATATGGTTAAAGAAACTTAAACTATTTTGTCGAAACATCAAATATCATAAATACATTTCATATCAAATTCATGATACATCAATTTCTAGACCAATAGAAATCATAAAATATGTATTATATCAAAATCATTTCATTATCCAAATATCAAAAGATCCCAAAGTCATATATTTCAATAAATTATTTTTACTACCACTCTTGACATCAAATAATGACTAAAGTCAAAATCCTCCCACTGATGTCAAGATCCAACCATGTTAAATTTACAAAACTTTAGAGTAAATTAACATGAGCATGTAAATGGTTATCAGAAATTTTTCAAGAAATAAATTAAGTAGTGCTCTATAACAAACTAAGCAAAATAGTTGTTATTGAAAAATGATCGTTGAGCAAAACTTGAAATGCATTAAAGTAAGCAACAGAGCAAAACATGACTTCAGCTGCAATCAAGCTATTTTGAGGCCAGCATAACAACATATTCCCCTTTGGGCAGAATGCGCAACCAAGGTCGCAACCACATTCAGAACCTCAGATGAGTTTGTTGAGATTCAAACAAGATAAATGGAACAAACTTCAATGGCAACCAATAACTAAATATTAGCAATCAACCACTCAATCAACAAGGTGCAATAAAACAAACAAACAAAGGAGATAAAAGTTGAGAAGAAGACACCGCAATTTGGTTACGCAGTTCGGCCCCAAAGAAGATGGCCTACGTCTGCGGAGAGAAGCGACCCTCCGTTCCATTATCAATCACTCTTACAAGAGATTATAATTGCTTAGAACCCCCTTTACAATGTCCACAAAGAACAAACCCAAGAGTTCCCAATCCCTCTCTCTTTCCCTCTATGATAAACTCTCAAGAACAACAATAGAGAAAGCCTTCAATCCTCCCTCTATTCTATCCTAAGATCCCAAGGTGTTTAACCGTGTTTCCCAGCCCCTAAAACCTCACAAAGACGCTCAAGAACGGCTGCACACAACCCTAGAATAAATCTGCTCTGTATCTGATTTCTGCAGCGCCGGTTTTATAGAAAAACCCGACTTTGAATCGATTCACAGTCTAAGGTGAATCGATTCACCTAGTACAAAAAGCTTCCCCTGCACGAATTAATGAAGTGAATCGATTCCTGCAAGCTTCCCATGCGATTCACAGAGGCGTGCTTCGATTCCCAGAGAACCAAACATGCTTGAATCGATTCCCATAGCTAGGGAATCGATTCCCAGTGTTCAAGAAACACTTCCAAGCAATTCCATGATCCTCCAAACTGATTTTAAGGCACTCTAAACTCCACAGAGTTAATCAATGAGCAAATATTGGATTCAGAAAATTGTCCCATTTGGGCAGACAAATCCCCTACGCCAACGCACCTCCATTAACTTCACCCAACATAATCGATAATAAGTTACTTAATGAGTATACATTGGGTTTAGAGATATATCCCTTTTGGGCAGACAAATCTTCTAGACCAGTGTATCTCCAATAATTTTATCGCAAATCAACTTGTCATCATGTCATACAATAACTCCTTTGGACAGGAAATTGTACGTGATAATCAGAAGCATTCCTCTAATGATAAAAAAGAAATTTTACTAATTAATAATGAGTAATCTCACTTTGGCGGGAATCCCCACTATAATCAGTGAAATACTTATACCCAGGAATCAATATCTCTTGCCCTTAACTATGATGCAGTCCATAAGAAGGTACATTAAAAAATAAACACCCCTACTGATAAAGAAATTAAATCTATTAGCATTCTACAAGTTTTGCATTTACAAAAACCGAAACAAGAACTTACAATTAAGTAAATTGATACTTTAAAATACGTGATATATGCTAAAAGTATTACTCCATCTGTCTCGAAATATAAGAACTTTTCAACTAAATCACACCCACCAAGAAAGTTGACTAAATTAGCTAAAAGTATTAAATTTGTCTACAATTTGTATCAATTTTCCTAAACTACCATTGAGTTTATTGGAACTCATAATCTTATTTTTTGTCACTTAAATAATTATACACCTAATTAGTGAGGGTTATTGTGGTGAAAAGTTAATTAATGCTCTAGAAAAATTCAAAGGGGTCTTATATTTTAGGATAAATGAAATACCCAAAAAGTTCTTATATTTTGGGACGGAGGGAGTAATTTTTATGACACCAGCCAAACACATATACTTCACGCACATATCTAACTCATGGTATATTCTCTTTCCAGTGTATTATTTATAAAAAAATCAACTGGAAAATAGATAAATTATAACACATATTTGGATTGTTTTCCAATAGAGATATTTGCGCAGCAGAAAATACAAACAATATACGATAAACATATTTAAACATAGATCAAAATTCAAGAGTAAGCACTTGAAACGTCCCTACATGCGATATCACATAAATTCACTTGCCCAATTAATCATGCAATAAATATCTCCAAGTTTATACAATTTGTACAACTCAAAGAGAGCACAAATCAACATATATCAAATATTATATTTTCAAATACTTATAAAATTTATGGTGACAATGATAACCATCATTGAAAAATAATATTACATGCATTGAAAATATTTTTCAAAAATTTTGCCAATAAAAGAGCACATACATTAACATTTGCGTGCAACCACCAATTACAAGAAGATCATTAAAAAATTCTTTTATATAATTAAGCACAACTTTTATTATTTGTCAGCTAATAAATTAAATTGTTCAAAATGAAACCATACGTGTTCAAGCATAAATCCAAATATGTCTAATAAATTAGAAGAAAAATTTTCAATAATTCAAAATTTATCAAACTAACAATAATCAAAATTAATATTTGCATCACAAAATTCAATGGTCCACTGTTAAGACAAAACACGAATGCATTAGGACATGTAATATGAAAATGAATAGCTCGAAATAAGACAAGCTATCATATTGAGGCCAATATAATGACACATTCACCTTTGGGTAGAATGAACATACCAAGATCACAACCTTGATGAAAACCTCAGATGAGTTAATTCACGAGCATACACTGAGTTCAGTCACAACTTTCAATCACAACATACAATAACGCCCTTTGGCCAGGTAATCACATGCAATGACTAAAAGCATTTCTCAAACTACGAAGAAATATTCATGAATCAATACAAGTAGTCCTACTTTGGTGGTAACGGCTTATAGCGACGCATAAAACTCTTACATAGGAATCATTTTTCTCTTTTCCATACATATGATACTATCAACAGGCAAGTACATTATTAAATGAGCACTCTTACTGGTCATATAACAAAGCCAATAACATTCCAAACTGTTTTGTATTATATAGACTAGCCTAATAAGAGCATATATATAAAAATAATAACATACAATCATGCACAACTTTATAGGGAGAGTGAACACTACTATTAAATTCAGAATATATCATATTATTTTTTCAACATATTTTTTAATTTAATTTTTGTCAGAAAAATAATTAAAAACTCAATTTAATGTATTATACTTTAGAAAAATATCTAACGCAACGAAAAAATTTTGGAAAAAAATATAGTAAAATAAAGCATAAAAGATAGAGCACAACGCAAAAAAACGAGTCAAAAACGGGTCTCTGTGGACCCCACATGCTCCCTCACTGTCTCATGCCCGCGAGTAGGCTTCGACGCGCACGTGACTAACATCTCCTTCAACCTCCAGAACAGGTCCAGTTCTGCAGAAAAAATACGCAACAGTGTATTCAACCTTCATATGCAATTTCGTCACAATTTTTAATTCGTTTCACGCGATTATTGTATGGGTTTTTATCAGAATCACGTTTAAAATTATTTTAGATTAAAAAGCCCCAATTTTTAACAACAAAAACACATGATTTTAAGTCCTAAATCACGGTTTCATGAACCCTAAAAAAGTCACGGTTTTAATCCAATTTTCCCCTCTACGGTTGACCAAAAAATACGAAATGAGTGCCATTGAATTTTCGTGTGATCATTCTCTACAAAACCCATATAATTTCATTCTTCGATTCGTGGTAAAACTTAGTCCGAATTTTGCACTCAATTTAAAAACAAAAATAATCCAACAAAAAAATTGAAAGTCAAAAATTGGTCTACCTCAGTAGTGGGTCCTAATATATATAATAATCGCTCTGATATCATATGTATGAATTAACAGGATCTATCATATGATGAAATTAGAACATCGATTTAGAGCACTTACTTGTTGAAGACATGATTACGATTACCGAAAAAATGTCTCTGGCTCGTAGAGTTCCTGAAAGAATCAAAACCAAGTCTTCTTTTGCCTGTTCACACACTCTGGGATCTCGGTTCTCAATGGGGCAAGCCGTAGAGCGAGCAACTAATCATATAATAGCAAAAGGGACCCAGCCTTACTATATATTAATCCTAGGCACCTCCCATCATGGGCCAAGTGGTTAGGCTTACACTGTCTCCCACACAGATCAATATTAGGTGTCCCCGCCCATTACCAATTGATCACTTAACTAGCGGGCCTAAGCATCATCACGTAGGTCATAAAATTAGTCCTTTTTTTAAAACTGAAAACCATTATTGACTATAGTCTACAAGAATTTATTAGATAAAATTCTAACATGCTGAAGTGTAGAGGCAAGGTGAAGGAGTTGTTTTCCCAACTCAGGCCCCTACAGATCTTCAAGTTACAATATGCTTCCAATTAATCCAAAAATGGTGAACAAATTTAGAATGTTGCCCTTATATATCACATAATACTTATAAACTTCCCTAATGTTTTAATGCCACATATATGCAACAATAAAAAAATTTAAAAAACAAAGAAAATGAAAAAGAATAGAGAACAAAGGACAGAGAGAAATAGAACATCAAAGAAGAAGCCGACTTAATGCCTGTTTGTTTTACATTTTGGAGGGCCAAAATGCCATTTGTGGTAGAAAAAAGGGAGTTTAAATATTTCATGGAATGTTTGGTTAAGATTTTCGGTTGGTAGAATTGCATGTGTTTGACCAACTCAAAATCCATTTTAGTGACAACAACTCTCAAGTTGCTTTTCCGGTTCGAAAACTCCATTTGTGTTTTTCTGTTTGTGTGTTGCCCATGTTGTACATGCTGGGCCCCCACCAATATAACTCTAACTTAAAGTAAAATATAATATTTATTAATATATGTATGTCCTTTTTGGTAATTTTAACACCAAAAGTGATTTTATTTTATCTCATCCAAACAAAATCAATTCTTTTAAACCTAGTTTTGAAATATCACTACCAAACACAAATCAATTTTTGGAACTCAATTTATTTAAAATCAATTCTCTTAACATTGATTCTTTCAAAATCAATTCTATCCAAATCTAAAACAAACGGACCCTTAAGCCAGATGGAAGCAAGTGTCAAAGGAGCTTTATCAACTATTCTCCAAGAGAGCATAAATCAGTGTATAGTATTTGAACCCACATTTCAATTTAAAATCTTAAATTAATTGGAAAATATAACTCTGAAGTTGATATAGAATTTAGGTCCCATGACAGAGAATTAGATATTTACTAATGGTTTGCCACAAATTTGCAACAACAAGAGGGGGAAACACAAAAGAAAAAGAATGAAGATCAGAGAGGAAGAGAGAAACTAATGGAAATCGAGGATTAGAAAATCTAGTAGTAGCTATGCAGCAGCATGCATAGCAGATACAGCAACAGGGACAATTACTGCAACACCTGTTAAACCAAAGAGGTGGGGGAGGAAAAGTAGCAGTAGATGCAGGGCAAACTGCCTTTATGAAAAGTAAACCCCCACAATTTAAAGGAGAGTATGCCCAAAGGGAGCAGAGCTGTGGCTTCAGGAAGTTGAGAAGATCTTCACGACAATACGTTGCCGAGATGATAGAAAGGTAACCTATGCAAATTTTATCTTAGTTGGAGGAGCAGAGAGTTTGTGGAAGAACAAATAAAGAATGTTAGAAACTGAAGGAAGAGTCATTACTTGGGAACTGTTTTGGACTTGCTTCTTAGAGAAGTATTTTCCAAGTACACTAAAGCGTGAAAAGGAAAAGGAATTCCTTAGTTTAAAGCAAGGAAAAATGTCGGTGGGGGAATATGCAGTAAGATTTGAAACCCTAATTAAATATTCTAGGTTTTATCAGATGAACCCGGATGAAGAATGGATGTGTAGACAATTTGAGGGGTTAAAACCCGAGTTACGTAGATTTATGATCCCTTTGAAGATTAATCATTTTTCTGAATTGATGGAAAGGAGTATTAAGTAAGAAACTCTTGACAACGGGGTAGAAAAACAGAAGAATGGTGGACCCATAAGAAATAACCGGAGGAATCAAAATGAGAAAAATAATCAAAAACCTTATGATCGTCCTGAGGAATCACCTATGGTTGCCGGAAGTGAACAAGCAAGGGCAATAAGATGTATTCGATGTGGAGAAAGACACCATCCTGAAGAATGTCCTAAAAAAGGATATGTTTGTTATCGATGTAAGAAACCAGGACATATTGCTCGAGATTGTAAGGAAGAGATAACTGGAACTAAAGAGAAAACGGTTGAGGGAAAACCCACTGCTGACTCTCAGCCAACGACATCAACTAAACCAGCAAACAGAGCAGGACAAATGTTCATAGTCAAAGGAGCCGAGGAGACTTCTGGCTCAAGTATTTATTACTAAATTCTGAAGACGAAATTTATTTTAAGGGGGTAGTAATGGGACGTCCAAATTTTTGGATAATTATTCTAAGTATAATTAATTAGTGATTAAGTAACAAATGGAGAATTAGAGGCTTTAACTAGGATAAAATGAGCTTAAGTAAGACCCAAAAACCATAGAAGGAAGATAGAAGTCTTTTGAATGGTCTAAATGCCTAGAGGGGTGTAGAAAACCCTAGAATCATCTAGAGGGGCAAAAACAGAATTCTGCTTCTTAAGGATCATCGCGATGAGATGGAGACTAGAGTAAATGTCATCGTGACGCGATGATAAGTCAGTGGTAAAGTCGGTGGATCAACATGCGCGATGGCTGACACGTGTCCTGCATCGCGACGCGACGGGCCAAGTTATGATTATAAAGAGGCCTCAGCCCCCTCCATTCAACCCAAGGTATTCCAAGGGCTTTTGGGAGAGCGTGAAGGGCGTGGGAGAGCTTGAGAGAAAGAAGAGCGATGAACGCGAGTGGCAACAGTCTTCTAGGCTAGGTAAGGGGGAAGATACCTTAATCTCTAGGGAAAATAGGTAGTAGAGTAGCCTTGTTAGCATGTGTAGGGTTCCTTAGCCCTACTAAGGGTTGATAGTAGCAACATCTTAGGAGAGGGGTTGCAGTGTATGGTGGCTAAGGATAGTCACTATAGACCTATCAACCAACATAGGTTATGGTTTTGAAACTAGTAGACAGTTGCTTATGCGACGCTATGAATATTTTATGTGTTGTTAAATATGGTTAATGCTATCTTATTTAATGCCTGATATTTATGTGCTAGTTGCATATAATATATGCGAGTGATTATTGTGTGTGGTATTAATGTCAAGGGTAACACCCTCTAGTTAGAGGTTTGCAAATCCCTAGATGGTAATAGCGAGTATTACCATGACTCTCTGTTGTTAGTAGCGTTAGCCGAGTCAGTGTACCTGAGGTTTGTGTACCAAGGCATAGGCAGAATAGTTATGAGATAGTCGGTGAGGGTATGTGGACTCGGCCAAGACCTTGAGGGTATGTGGACTCGGTCTTTCTGACGAGTCCCTCCATGTCCGTGGTACTAAAGTTACGGAGTAGTTTGGAGATAGTCACTGGCCTTGAGGGTATATGGACTCGGTCATGTGGATGAGTCTCCAGGACTCCACGTCTGACAGGTGGACAATCTTGGCCATTCTCTGTATAGGGAATGTCGGCCTTGTGCACAGGATGATGTCTTACTCCAGTAATTGGGTATGGTAGTATGGGATGCCATAACTAGTGATCGGAGATGGTAGCATATCAAGATATGTTCCCGGGACAACCAACTTATCTTACTCGGTGCCCTAAGACTGGTGATCGGTCTAGGGAGTAGGGCATTAATGGCCCGCAGTGATCAGTAATCTGTGCTTTTCTGTGTCCACTGGGTCCGTAGAGCCGGTGATCAGCTGAAGGACCAGTGAGACGTGTTAGTCTGCAACGTTAGAGTACGATATGATCTGTGACTGTCTGGTCGAGTTTGTCGATATGGTGTAATGGTATGGTCTGGTCTGGGACCGTGTACTCAAAGGTCTGAGTCTGCTATTTGAAATATTAGTATGATATGATCGTATGTTGAGCTAAACATGGTAACAGGTATTTTACTATGTTGTTTTCCTGTTTGATTGGAGATTAATGGATATCTTACCCCAGTGTTTTCTTGTGTTTTCTTTATTATGTGACGAATAACAGATGAACAGGAACAACCTATAAGGAGTGGATTGAAGGTTTTTGAGTAGATTACTTAGAGGCAGGGATCATGGCCAGTAGAGTCTTGTTTGTCACCCTTATGGGTGTTAGTTTTCATTTTGTACTTGTACAATAAACTTATATACTTTTCTAGTGATAAATAGTATGTGAATTCTTCTTAAATATGAACTTATTTATTAAATAATTAAGGCCTTGTCTCGGCGGGGTGTTACAACGTACGTTACCGTAAACCTAATTTACGTGAATTAAATTCTCGTGATCAACAATTTATTGGACTGATATGTGAATTAAATTCGCGTATGGTTATGTGATATTTAATTTACATGAGCATACATGAATTTAATTCACGTGCGTTACGTAAATTAAGTTTACGTAAACTCAATCTATTTGATTTTAATTTATGTACACCTAAAAAATGCCATATGACACAGTTATAAAATGTTGTGAATATTTTCCATGCAGTAAATGGAGTTCAAGCAAGATAATTTTGACGAAGTGGATGACGGTATGGAATACGAAAATACTAAATTCCAAATGGATTATACTGAAAAATTTACCACCGACAATGTAATTAATTTTTGACTCTTACTTTCAGTAAATTTACAATGTTATAAGTATTTTTTACAACTTTATCATTTTTGTCTTTATAGGTGCTTGCCACGCGAAGTGATTTGTTTGAATGAGTTAGAAATGTTGGGAAGGAGAATGGAATAGTTGTGGTGACTATTAGGTCTAAAACAGCAACAGGACATCCAAGAACGAAGACAAAATTAGTCCTTGGTTGTGAAAGAAGCAGCAAGTACAGGCCTTGGAAGAACCCTAAAATGGTGAGGAGTACGGGCACTAAAAAATGTGATTGTCCCTTTAGATTTTAAGGGAGGCCCACGAGTGGCTGTGAAGGATGGATCCTGATTGTATCATGTGGTTTGCATAACCACGAGTTGGCTGAAACACTGGTTGGCCATTCTTTTGTTGGTCGTTTATCATGTGATGAGAAGACTTTACTGGAAGGCATGACAAAGAATATGGTTAAACCGAGAAACATTTTGCTGACAATGAAGAATAATAATGCGGAGAATATGACTACTATGAAGCAAATTTACAATGCACGATAAGCATATCGGTCACCATTAGAGGTAATAGAACTGAAATGCAGCATGTAACGCCTCGACACTAACTAGGCATCACTTACTAAATTAATCTGGAATTAGTAGTTAAACCTGGAAAGAATTTTTTTCACTTTAAATAATAAACACTAGGAAATAAATCCTTTGACACATACTACTTTTACTACATGGAAAATCTTTGAAAACATAAGGCATTACAAAGTAATTTGATAATAACAGTCCTTTATCAATAACTGCAACCAAATCGCAGACGGTACGGAAAACTCATAACAATTATTGCTCCAATTTGGACTACCAAACATTAATTTAAATTTATGCTAAACTCAAACGGTATAAAATCAAACTTGACTCTTACATGAAACTTAAAGAAATAAAAGACGACTCGTGATCCAGTATGAACTCAAATGGTCTCGCCGCGAAGGCAGAACCGAGCACAACTTCATACTTTAACTGCTTCAATATACTTGTACCTAAAAACAACGCCCCAAATATGTGAGTTTATAAAACTCAGTAACATAGAATTGAAACTTAAAACATTACCGTTGTTTCTAGCCATACGTGGTGTGCTACGTATGGAAAACTCCTCTCTTCATTTCTTACTATTATGTTAAACATAATTAAGGCATTTAAGCCAGAACACTATTTCTCATACAAACATAAACACATTCGCAAGAACATTTAGCCTAAGAACATATATTTCAACATACCATAACTTGCTACATCCAAGAAAATTAATGAAACTTAAATGCAATGCAACTTTAACTGGAACATATAGTTCTTCTTTGGGTCGTGCTATTGGGTTTTGTCATATGCTTTGATCCATAGACCCTAATAACACGCTTTCGATATGGTGGTTAGACGTCTTAACCCTCCAAGTGGCGTCCCACGAGGCTAACCATACCGATCAATCATTCTTTTGAGGAATCTTGCTTGGCTTTTAAGTGATTTTTATATATCACACTTCATAGCTTAAATGCATGCTTTACAATTAAGTAAAATAGCAACTAAGGATTTTCTATCCATAACATCATTGTACCATAAAACTATCTCCTATAATATTCACACAGAAATCAAGGAAATCACTCAACATGTATTTGAACAGCATAAATTCAAGTCATGTATCTTAGAGAAATCATATGATCCAGACACTATATCTCATAAAGCAATCATCAATGATCATAAACTTGAACATCTTTAATCTTATATATTTTTCATGATTTTCCAACATTCTAACTTGAATCAAACATTTTTACTTACATAAGCATTTATTTCTCTAAATCATAACTTAAGCATCATCAAACAATCACATGATGAATTGAATGAGCAAGCTAATAACTCCATGATAAGTAACAATTTCTTATCTTTCGATTCTCATAATGAGATGAATATCCCAAAGGGAATTAATTCACTTAATGCATTAATAACCATTATAACATTGAAACATAAGTAGCTTAATATGAAAAATCATAAGCAAGCATACTTCCACTTATTAAATGCATGATCACAATGAAGTAAAAGAGGCAAATAATAAATCATAAGCATATTGTACTTACTTCAACCGTCACCAAAGAATATTTTAACAGTACAAGGTTAAAGTTTTAGCAAGCAGCATAGCATCATATTATTGACAATATCATAGCCAAGACAACAGTGACCTCATTTAGAGATCATTAACAACCTTGAACCTAGCCAATCATGAACCAAAACATAACCCCTTGAAGCTCAGTGGAGCAAACAATGGGCACAACAACATACATACATTTGTGGGGGGTTGGGGACAGCAGCCAACCCTTTACCATCCCACTAAAATCATAAAAATCAAACATTTAACATCTAGAATTAAACAATTAATCCTAGCACACCCTAAGAGAGGTCTTGAATTTGGGGATTCTATGTTACCTTTGTTTCCAAATGCTTTGGGGTAAAAACCCCCAAATCCTAGGGCTTGGCTTGTTCCCAACCTCCATGGAAGCTCCTCCTTCAAGCTTGTCTCCATTTCCACCATTGAAGCTTGAATCCAAGGTTCTTCATCTTCCTGTTCCTCTTCATCCTCCCATTTGAGCTCTTTCTCTTTCTCTCTCTCTCTATTTCACTCCCTCGGTCCCTCTCTGTCTCGCTCTTGCTCCCTCTCCGAGGCTGCCATGTGGCAGTGCCACCAGTACATGCTGCTTCTTCTTCCTTCTCCCATCGCGCGCCCCCCTCCATCTCTTTCTCTCCTTTCTTTTCTCTTTTCTTCCTTTTCTTTCTTTCTCTTTTTTCCTTCTGCTTCTTTCTCCCTGCTTCTGCGTTTTTTTAAAATAAAAGGGAAAAAGGAGGGTGCTAAAGTGGAATCAAAGGAAATGTGGTGTACGGCGGAACAACAAACATGATTTTTAATAAAATATCCAATAAGCCCTTATTTAATTATCATAATTTACTCTTTGGTCCTTAATTTAACCTTAGGTAAATTAATCAATTAAATACTGCTCATGAGTAAGTAGTCCCACACTTCCTTAATTATTGAGAAGAATTACCATTCTGCCCCAAAATTCTCATTTTGTGTTAAAACCCCAGATGAGAGGTTATTAACCTCATTAATCTTTAGGAATTAAATTCCCTTATTCACTTAGTATATTTAATTACTAAGCTTAAGAAAATTGGGCTGTTACACAGCAACTACTGAAGTTGATGGACCGCGATCATTATGTCTATTGGTCCGCTATCGCGCACGGGTCAAAATAAATAAAACAGTAATGTAGTAACAAGGCAATTCAACCTTGGTCGTCTCACAATGATCTCTAATTAACAATAACCAAAAACAAGAACTTACAAAGAAATAAAATTGGGGGGGTTTTGATTCAAGAAACAGGTTATAAAAGATGCAAATATCAATATATAAAAACGACTAATCCACTGGTTCAAGGTAATTAATACTTGGATCTATCACGGGTTTCAAATGATTATTCTATTTCGTGATTCTATTCTTGTTTGACCATAAAATTAACCAATCAAGCGTCATATAATTCTATAAGAATTCCTACTGGATTAAGCATCACAGAATTCAATTAATCATGAACAAGGAATAAGCGTCACAAGAACACAATTAATCTAATAACCGAATTCAATCAAACCTACAACTAAGCGTTATAGATCCTAATAATCTCTATTCGAAATAAACTAAAGCAAGCGTTCAATTTAATTCAAATAATCTCAAATCAGAGAGCAAAAACAAAGTTGATATGATTAAGCATCAATACCCAAAACAAATTTGCAAACAGAAATCAAAGAGAAGAAAGATCAAAAGGAAAAGAAATAGAAACACAAAAATGGAAATTAACAATAATAATCAAACCTCAAGATCCTTATAAAAACTCCCTAACCAGTGAATTAATCTAAGGTCATAGCCTTCCATAGAAGGATTTGACAAAAACGAAATTAAGAAGGGGAGAAGGAGAAAAGATTGCTAAAACTCAAAAACGGCAATATATTCAAAAGTAATCAAAAGGTAAATCCTAAGACTCTAAAAATCCTATTTATAATGTCTCCTTAGGTTAACCTAGGTAACCTGAAGTTTATGACCAAAGAGAAGGGCCCAAAAGAGATTAATTAGTCCAATAACAACTAATCACATAGTAATTGATAGGGGTGTTCGCGGTGCGGTTTGGTTCGGTTTTAGCGTAAAAAATCACCCGATCCGAAAACTAAAACACCATGCGGTTTGGTTTGGTTTGGATGACTCTTTTAAAAAAATCCGAACCAATCCGATCCGATTAAATGCGGTTTGGATTGGATCGGTTAATTCGGTTTTTGTGAAAATATATAAAATAAAAAACTCATGTAACTTGCTAGTTGCTACAATCAGTAGCTTGCTGTAATAAAAAAAAACATGCATGACATACATAGCTTGTTTTGAGTTCCAAATCAGTAGCTTAAAATCAAAGAGAGTTTCATAGCAAATACAAAACATTCAGTAGCTAGATAACAAAACAAAAACTTAAAGATAACAAAGGTGTATTCTCCACTTAAAGCAAAGAGATGCAAAGGTGTTCAAAAACACTTAATCGCCTATGTTTTCTGCAAAGAAAAAACCAACATAAACCTTAGACAAGATAACATTCAGGAAAGTAACATAGATCAGATCCATATTTTTATAGATAATACTCAGGCAAGATAATATATCATACCATGTTAAGTTCAGCTCCAAGTGCATCAACTAATCAGATTCAATATCAGAAACCTCCTCGATCAATTGTGGGAGAGGACAAGTTCTAAAAATGCATCGAATATATTAATCAACATGAAATAGAAAGTTAGTGTTAGACAAAACAAAATTGTATAAAAGTTGAAGGAAAAAATAAAACATATATAATTATATATACCTTCTTCCGACTTTTCTAAGTCCTCCAACATCTCTTCAATATCCACCGATAATGGGGAGGATCGACACCAATTTTGTGTACAAATTAAAGCTTCTACGGTCTTTGGTGAAAGAGAACTCCTATAACAACTAAGTATTCTACCTCCAGTGCTGAAAGCAGACTCCGAAGCAACGGTAGACACAGGCATAGCTAATATATCTCTAGCTATGTGACCAAGAATAGGATATTTGGTGGAATTCACCTTCCACCAGTTCAAGAGGTCAAAATCATTACTTTTCTTCTCTAAAGCCTCCATGAGATACAACTCCACTTCATTTTTATTCATATTTTCATCAAGACCCATGTCCTTCTCAAATTCCAAAGCAATTTCATCAACAGTTGCTCCAAGTTCTGATGATTGCATTTCTTGGGTAGAATTTTCAGCCTGGCCTTCATTTAAGAAAAGCCTATAGCTATCAAACATTTTGTATAATATCTCTTTTACCTTTTCACACAAGAATTCAGCAACATCCTTCTCATAAATCTTCTTAAAGCCCCAGTTAAGAAACTTAAACTTCTGTCTAGGGTCAAACACTACAGCAACAAAGATCAGCATATTCATATTTTTCACATTCCCCCAATACTTATCATATTTAACTTTCATTTTTTCAGCCATGCCTTTAAGTAATCGATCAGGATCCCCTATCGATTTCCTAAATGTCTCCATTATGGAACAATGCTCAAGAAAATATAGAGAAGAAGTTACGAAAGTTGAACCCGACACCTTCATAGTCATATCATAAAACAATTTCAAGAACTTCAGAAAGTATTTTGCATTATCCCAATCTTCATTATTTGGGGGACCACCGGACAACAACGCATAATCAGTAGACTTCTCACCCAATCTCTTAAAGGCTTTTTGAAACTTCAATGCACACTCAAGCATGGTGTAGGTGGAGTTCCACCTAGTGGGACAATCCAACTGCACTATAGATTTTTCTTGTATCCTAGCCTCCTTAATGCATGTTCTAAACCTATCCAAACGACTAGGTGATGCACGAACATGTCTAACAGCATTCCTAATCTTGCTAATTGAAGAATGCATATCCTTCAATCCATCATTGACCGTGAGATTTAGAATATGTGCACAACACCTAACATGCAAATATTCCCCTTTTAATGGATGTGTATTCCAATCTTCCATTCTACCTTTCAAGTAAGCAATAGCAACATCATTTGAAGAAGCATTATCTACTGTTATGGTGAAAACTCTACCAATTAACCAATCCTCCAAACATTTTTCAATTTTTCTACCAGTTGCCTCTCCCTTATGAGAGGTAATTGGACAAAAATTAAGAATCCTTTTATGCAACTTCCAATCTTGATCAATAAAATGTGCAGTAAGAACCATATAATTCAAATTTTGCACAGAAGTCCAAGTATCGGTTGTGAGACTGACACTTTGATTTGTTTTATTAAATATACTTTTTAACTTATGCTTCTCATCCATGTAAATGTTCCACCAATCCCTAGCAATTGTAATCCTTCCTGGAAGTGGGAGTCTTGGTTGCGCAACACTCATAAAATAACGAAATCCCTCTCCCTCAACAAAAGAAAAAGGCAACTCATCCACAATTATCATTCTAGCTAACGCTTGTCTACATGCATCAACATCAAAATGGACACCAGCAAGAGCACTACCAGTTCCTTTCCCATCTTCTTTTTTCAAGCCTTGAAGGCTAAGAGTGGTTTGACTAGGATCAAGAGACTTTTTGGGAAACTTTTTACATTGTGACAACAAATGATGTCTTAGATTGCTAGTACTATTTTTATGTGAATCAAGACATATGTTGCCCTTTTGATTACACTTAGCTCTAGAAATAGAATCATATTTTGTAAAATGTTCCCAAGCCCAAGATCTAGGTCTACAAGGTTTTCTTTTACCAGAATCTCCAGCATCAGAATCATTTGTTGTGGGTGCATCTCCAACTTTCCTTTTCTTTTGACCATGGGGGCGTCCATCTTTGTTCAAATCATCACTTTGTGTCACTGGTTGTTCAGTTGTAGGCATTGCTGTTAGATTATTTTCAACCTTCACAACAGAAAACCAAAAAATTAGAATATTATATTAACAAAATGATCAGATTTAAGAAGTTATGTTGTGTGAAAGTTATTACCTTATTTATCTCCATAGATGAAGCACCAGGAGAAAATGAACTTGCTTCCATATTCAAACTTCCTGTCGGGAATAAGAAAAGCCATGATTGAAATATAATAATGTGTTTGATTTTACAGGATGAAATGAAAGTAAATGAATATAATGGAACTGAACTGAAATTCTCTTGGTCCTTCCTAATTGCTTAAGTGGAACTTGATTAATTTTTATGAAGTAATCATTTATTTTACAGGGTAAGTTGTTTCTAATTTTTTATAGCTTGGACAAACAACTTCTGCAAGCAAAACAACTTCTCTGAAGCAAATAAACTTGGACAAGGAGGCTTTGGTAGCTTCCATCGTAACTCAAAATCACAAATCATCCACCATAACACACACATCCTAACACTAATACCAGGGAAGGTTGATGGAAGGCCAAGAAATTGGTGTCAAGAGGTTATCAAAAGACTCAGGGCAAGAAGAATCAAAAGACTCAGGTTATCATCCTTCATTTACTTCCCTACTGATTCAATGCAAATAGTAACAACAGAAGAAGCAGAAGCAACAACAAGAAGAAGAATCAAGTGCAGAATCAAAATCAACAATGCAAAATCGTGCAGAATCAAAATCACATATCAAGTAACAACAAGAAGAATCAAAATCAACAAAAGTATAACCCAATGCAAATAGTTCCAACTCACCAGGCTGTGACACGGCAGAAGCAGAAACCACGGCGGCGGAGTGAACTGCAGACAGCCGATGACGTCGTGCGAGCGTAAGAAGCGGCGTCGCACGCGGTGGAAAGCGGCGGAAGAACAGAAGAACGGAAGAAGCAGCGCCGCGCAGTGGAAGAAGAACTCCTTCCGTCGTAAGAAGCAGCACCGCGTAGAGGAAGAAGAACGGCGAGAGACGGGAGACGGGAGACGGGAGACAAGAAGCAAACGGCGAAGGCGGAGAGCGGGATCGGAGGCGGGATCGGAGGCCGGCGGCAGCAGCAGGCGTTTGTGAAATTGTGATCGAGAGCGCTGCTTCGCTTTGGATCTGCTTCAATTAGGTTAATGCTTCTGCGAACGCCAGCTTGGCAGCTTCTACTTCAAACGCACCGTATTAACAAATCCTGCATATTAGGTATTATGCGGTTTGGATCGGTTTGGATCGGTTCTGCAAAAAAAACCGCAGACCGAACCGAACCGATCGGTTAGTATAAAAAATGGCCCAATCAAATCCAAAAAAATTCGGTTTTTTGCGGTTTTCGGTTTGGGTTGGATCGGCTTGCGGTTTTTTTTTGGGTCGGTTTGGATTTGAACACCCCTAGTAATTGATCCAAAACTCGCAGTGAACCTCGCCTGCAGCCGTAAAGTGAATTTTCCACCTTCAAAACTGCAGAACTGGGCTTCGGTGCCAACATAAAAATTGTAGCTCTGCTTCTTAGCTTTCCAACACCACAAAGAGCACTGAAATCGGACAAGTATAGCCCAAGTTATGGCTTGTAGAAGCGACATGGGTCAGGATGTAACAAAATCCGAAAATTAGCAAATAATTTCACTAAAGCCCAATCAAGACTCAAAGATATAAAACCATATTAAAAAGTAGTTGTTGGGCAAAACACACAATTAAGAACACCAAGTGCAAAGCTATAAAAGATGCATTAAAATGCATTGATCAAATTCCCCCACACTTAAGCTTTTGCACTCCGAGCAAAACTCATGGTCAAAACAAAGCAAAGATGCATTTCCAATGAATCCCAATGATGCATAGTGGCAAGCAAAATGCTCATTCAAGGTTTCAAGGACTCATGGCAATCATGAATAACATCTTATTACCTTCAAAGCAAACAAGAGGATAGAATAACCAAAGAGTGCATCAAAAGTGATAAAATCCTCACAAGAAATAAATTTCTCTCAAACTCTCAAGTGTCTAAGCTAGTGTTTACACTCAAAGTACATCATGAAAGCTAGCACTACCATAGGCTTGACAAGACTCTAACATCCACACTTGAAACACATGCACACAAAGATCAAAAGGTCTTTATTAAGGTTATAATGGGGCCAAGGTCAAGGTGGGATAATTGAAAGGATAACTAGGCTATTAAATCAAAGAGGATAGAGGAGCAATGGAAAACAATTGTCAAATAATCAAGGGGGCAATTCAACCAAATTTCAATCCATTTTTCCACTTTCACACTTTTCTTCTTTTCCTTTTCTTTTCTTTTTTTTTAACCAAATGTTGTGCCCCACTATTTTATTTTTTTTTATTTTTCTGTTTTTTTTTTTGCACTTACCAAATTTCCAATAGAGCACAACATTAGATATTCTAACACAACCACATTTTTGAGCACCCCCACACTTATGCAATATTTATTATCATATTTTTTCAAAACAAAGCTCCTTTATCCCCTAAGATTGGGTCATATCATGGTTTTTCACTTTTAGGCTTGTAATGAGCTATACAACAAAGAATGGGATAAATAGGCTCAAAGGGGCTAAACAAAGGGATAATTGCAAGGTAGGCTTATTTGGCTAGTGGCTAAAAAGAACAAAAATTGCCTAGATCATTTCAATGCATGTATGTGAACAAGAGTTTCAACAAGAGTCAAGTCAAGTTCTAGAGTAACCAACAATCATGAGTAACATCACACAAGAAAGAAAGAGAATGGGAAAATGTATTCCATCTATTATAAGGCCCAAACCTCACCAAGGAAAATGATCTATCACAAAAGATGCACAATTTAATATTCCAATCCAACTTATCACACTAAGAATGCAAGGAAGTTATCCATATCATGCCACAAGACCTATAGTCCTAGAATAGTGAAATCACTCCCCACTCATATAAACCAAGAAATCCAATGAAAACGCCTGCAATTTTTTTTTTATAATAACAAAAAACTCAAAACAAAAAAAAAACAAAAACAAAACTACACTAAAAGATCCCTCCCACACTTAAATCACACATTGTCCTCAATGTAAGCAACAAATATAAAATAAGAGTAAGGAGTAAGGAAAGAAAACTCCCTCTTCAAGGTGGTTTTTTCAGGTGAAGCTCTTCTACAGTCTCCTCTCCCAGTGCGGGGCTCTCATGGAAAAGCTTGAGGCGGTGTCCATTGTCTTTGAAGACTTTACTGGTGGCTTCACTTTTTATTCCCTTTGCATCATAAGGAAAAGTGCTAGTTGCAACAAAAGGGCCAATCCACTTGGATTGAAGCTTACCCGCCATGATTTTAAGGCGAGAATGGAACACATGGAAGAGTTTGATTTTCTTCTTCTTCACAACATCCTTCTTCTGCTCAATGGAGGGAAGTATCTTGGTGGATGGAGTTACATCAGAAGCTTGCAGTGTAGCAACATCATTTGTAACATTAACAGGCACAACCATGCAATTTGTAACATCAGAATGAGTATCTTCAGCTAAGTCAGCAAGTACTTCTATTTGAAAAAGAGAAGGCTCTTCCATGGGATGCTTCATAGTAGCATTAAAGATGTTAAATTTAACTATGCTATCCCCAAATTCCATGGAGAATGTTCCAGCGTGGACATCAATCCTGAGTTTTAGTTACAGCTAACTTTTCCACCAATGAAACAAGTTTATCAAGCCTGGTCTCTAAGTTCTTATGTTCAGCAGCCTGTATCTCATTGACTCCTTTTATCGGCTTTGAATTGTTTACGGTAGTGAATCACGAGAATTAATGGACATGTTCTCAATCAGGCTTCTTGCATCTGTTGGGGTTTTATCCACAAGTGCTCCTCATTAGCGACATCCATGATGTTTCGGTCCATAGGCGTGAAGCCTTCATAAAAATCTTGGATGAGCATTTGTTGAAATCTGATAGTGAGGGCAGCTTGCACACAACTTTTTGAATCTCTCCCAGTATTCATGCAAAGATTCATTCGCAATCTGCCTGATGCCACATATTTCCTTTCTGATTGAAGCAGCTCTAGAGGCAGGGAAGAATTTCTTGAGAAACAACTTCTTCAATTCATTCCAGCTTGTCACAGAACCTGGTTGAAGGTAGTACAACCAGTCCTTGGCAGTGTCTTGCAATGAGAATGGGAAAGCCCTCAGCTTGATGTGGTGTACAGGACACCTTGAGGTTTCATGGTGGAGCATACAATATGGAACTCCTTAAGATGTTTGTGGGGATCTTCACCTGCAAGACCATGAAACTTAGGAAGCAAATGTATTAAGCCAGATTTAAGCTCAAAAGGCACCTCAACATCAGGGTATTCAATGCATAAATCATTATAAGTGACATCAAGTGCAACAAGTTCCCTTAATGTTCTAGCAGTCATTGTATCAGAATTAAAATCAGAATCAAAATTAAAATCAAAGAGAGTATGACTAAATAAGCTATAACTATCACTATCACTATCACCTATATGATCACTACCTATGTTATTACTAGTCATGCATCATAAACTAACAAATCAGAAAATATCAACAATATCCTAATTGCTAAAACACTAAAAAAATCGAGAAACCCTATCAAATAAAATCTAAAAAATCTAAAAACAGCACAAAAAATCTCTAAAAATCAAATAAAGATTACGCTAATTTTCTTGGATTTTTTTGAAAAAACGAAAAAATAAAAAAAATAAAAAGTGGTCTAAACGATAGAATTTCGGATTTTTAGCCTCTACTCCTTATATCAGTCCCTGATATGGGACTTTGGATCCTTGATTTTTTCCGGATTTTCTGGCCAAATTTCAGAGCAATCCGAGCAAATTGATCGAAAACCGATTTTTTTACTAATCAATACCAAATCCGATGTCAAGACCTGAAACACAACCAAAAACACAAAACCAATTGTTAGAGACGTTAGTAGGGTCCTTGAATTGGCAACTATTGATCAGAGATCCCCGGTAACGGCGTCAATTTGGTCCGCTATCGCGCACGGGTCAAAATAAATAAAACAGTAATGTAGTAACAAGGCAATTCAACCTTGGTCGTCTCACAAGGACCTCTAATTAACAATAACCAAAAACAAGAACTTACAAAGAAATAAAATTGGGGGGGTTTTGATTCAAGAAACATGTTATAAAAGATGCAAATATCAATATATAAAAACGACTAATCCACTGGTTCAAGGTAATTAATACTTGGATCTATCACGGGTTTCAAATGATTATTCTATTTCGTGATTCTATTCTTGTTTGACCATAAAATTAACCAATCAAGCGTCAATTAATTCTATAAGAATTCCTACTGGATTAAGCATCACATAATTCAATTAATCATGAACAAGGAATAAGCGTCACAAGAACACAATTAATCTAATAACCGAATTCAATCAAACCTACAACTAAGCGTTATAGATCCTAATAATCTCTATTCGAAATAAACTAAAGCAAGCGTTCAATTTAATTCAAATAATCTCAAATCAGAGAGCAAAAACGAAGTTGATATGATTAAGCATCAATACCCAAAACAAATTTGCAAACAGAAATCAAAGAGATGAAAGATCAAAAGGAAAAGAAATAGAAACACAAAAATTGAAATTAACAATAATAATCAAACCTCAAGATCCTTATAAAAACTCCCTAACCAGTGAATTAATCTAAGGTCTTAGCCTTCCATAGAAGGATTTGACAAAAACGAAATTAAGAAGGGAAGAAGGAGAAAAGATTGCTAAAACTCAAAAACGACAAAATATTCAAAAGTAATCAAAAGGTAAATCCTAAGACTCTAAAAATCCTATTTATAATGTCTCCTTAGGTTAACCTAGGTAACCTGAAGTTTATGACCAAAGAGAAGGGCCCAAAAGAGATTAATTAGCCCAATAACAACTAATCACATAGTAATTGATCTAAAACTCGCAGTGAACCTCGCCTGCAGAAGTAAAGTGGATTTTCCACCTTCAAAACGGCAGAACTTGGCTTCGGTGCCAACATAAAAATTGTAGCTCTGCTTCTTAGCTTTCCAACACCACAAAGAGCAATGAAATCGGACAAGTATAGCCCAAGTTATGGCCTGTAGAAGCGACATGGGTCAGGATGTAACAAAATCCGAAAATTAGCAAATAATTCCACTAAAGCCCAATCAAGACTCAAAGATATAAAACCATGTTAAAAAGTAGTTGTTAGGAAAAACACACAATTAAGAACACCAAGTGCAAAGCTATAAAAGATGCATTAAAATGCATTGATCATCTATCGATATAGGTCGGTGGAAGGTTCTAATGAACTCAAAGACATTTTCTGGACACATCCAGATGCCATCACCCTTATCAATACCTTCCACCTGGTGTTGATTATTGATAGCACATACAAGACTTGTCGATACCGCTTGCCACTACTTGAGATTGTCGGAGTTACATCGAGTGGATTGACATTTTTAGTGGCCTTCACATATTTATAGAACGAGCGTATTGATAACTTTGCATGGGCACTCTCGATGTTGAAAGAATAGATTACAAGCGGTGATGTCGGGATCATCGTTACTGATAGAGACCTTGGTTTGATGAACACATTGCACCTTGTTTTTCCCTGTGCTACAACTTATTGTGCTTGTTTCATGTGTGCAAGAACGTGAGGGCCAAGTGCAAGGCTCTTGTTGCCCCGAAGGAGAAACAGGAAGAGGTCATGCAGGCATGTGATGCTCTTGTGAGATGTTCTGATGTAGCTGAGTATATGGAGCGATTGGGTGTGTTTGAACGTGTTTGTCATGATTCTCCTTATTTTTATGATTATGTAATAAAATAGTGGTTGAAATCTCACAAGGAAAAATTTGTTAAGGCATGGACAAACCAGGTGATGCACTTAGGGAACACGACGACAAATAGGTATAATGATATATCTTGTGCAATGAATATAGAGTATACAATACAACCATCACTAATTTTGTGTTATTGTCCTTGTTGTTTCTTAATAAGGTCGAGTCTGCACACTGGAGTTTGAAGAGGTTGTTGCAAGATAGCAAGGGTGACCTTTGCAGTGTCTGGGATGCTATTTCAAGCAAGATCGTACTACAACACAATGAAATAAAGGCATCATTTCAGAAAAGCATGGTTGTGCAAGAACATCGACACATTAGCAGATTGTAGGCCCATCTCCGCGGATTTGTGTCAAGAAGTGCATTGATGCACATTGCCGATGAATTTGACAGTGTTAAGTATATCGATATTGATAAGTCCTAATCACATAGATTGTCTTGTGCTTGTGAGCTTGCCAGTTACAGTATGATGCATGCCGCCATTCCTTTGAACGCGGTTCATATTTTTTGGAGGAGGTTAAATTTTGTTTATGAAGGTTTTAGAAAGTCCTCAGTGTTGTCTTTAAAACCAGAGATAGAAGTCTTAGAATAAAGATTTGATGAGCTTGATGCATCTGGTAAAATTGCACTCAAGGGTAGGGTGCGCGAGCTAGTATTCCCAGCGATCACCTCATTGTGTCCACCTAATGAAAAGGTGAAAACAAAGGGTGCACCGAAGAAGGGGAAAGGTAAGTTTTTTGCCTCCAGAAAGGCGAACAAAAAAGAAAAATCAACAAAGCGTGACCCATCATATTGGGTACGTGTGGATGATTATTTTGGATGTAGTGGAGCAAAGGCATGTGGTACTCAGTCATCGGTCCATAAAGTTATCCGACCGACAGTTGCATCCAGTCATAAACGACCTAGTGTTGAATCGGCCCCTAGTGTTGAGCAACCTAGGATGTTTCCCTATATGGAGTGGTTACCCCAGGACATCCATCCTTTTATTTCTGACGACGTGGATGTCGGTGATGACGGAAATTATGGGTATCGTTTTGTTGGTGCCTTGCTAAGTAGGGGCAAAGAATCCATGATGAGCTGACCATGGAGCTTCAGCAGTGGGTCGGTGACTATTTGAGGCTTTTCGGTGGTGATATTTGGGTGTACCATCTTATTGATTCCTTATATGTTCGTGATATTGTAAGATATGATAACTGGATGACCCTTCCAGGAATGGGAAATGTAATTGCTTCGAGATATAATGTTGTCTTGGTCAGTTTGTCGCTAGACCAGCCATTGACTTTTCTTCCACTCAGACGTGGACCCTCTACATCGTGTATTCCCGTCATTGCTATTGCTTTTGTCAAGAAGTGTCACTTTGTGCAGGTACTAAACCTTTATGTATCACACATGTTGCTTTAACTATTTGTTTTGTACAAATAATTGAATATATGTAGTTGTCCCATCACTATAGGTTCATTTGAAGCGTGATTCGCCAATACCTCCCCCAACAAGCATATGGAGAAAGTGTGCCTATGAAGATGCTCGCACATGGGAGGCTCTCTGCGTTCGTCACATACAACATTGGTTGCGAATATTTCCACTTACAGAGACACCTCATATAAACCTTGCAGATGATTGATATTACTGAATAGCCTTTTATTTTTTCGACATTATTGTAATAACATTTATTGATGTTTGGACATATATGTAATATTGCTTATGACTTTAACTGTGTTGTGTTACAGAAGTAATCAATTCCCTTTGTCATTTTGTGAAACGAAAAAGCAACGAATAAGATCCTACCAACAATTTTGATGGTCAAGATCAGACCCACTATTTTATAAATAGAACTCTAGCTTTCACAAACCCTAACATTCCCAAACCCTAAACTCTTTTGAGAGCTCAGACCAGCCAACATCAATGGCACTCACTCAAGCAACCCAGTTCTCGATGGAGTCGAGTATGGCCGTTGTTTATTATGATGGCCAGATCATAACAACTTTTAACGGTGTCGTGTTCAATGTGACGACCCAAAGTTTTGTAGGATAAAGCACGACATCACACTTGAAGAACTGAGGCAAAAGATTCATCAAAAGATCAGAGTTGGACGTCGAATGGTGGCAAACATCATTTATCGATGCCCTTCAAGCATGGGAAATGGGAGTGTTTGGTACGGACATATGACACTTGTAAATGACAAGGACATACAAAGGATGTTCAGGTTATTCAACAAAAACACAAGGCTCGGTCTGATAGAGTTGTATGCTGACTTGGCTAGATCAGCAGACGACATTATAGTGAGGCTTTGTGAACCAGAGTCATCGGACATTATCAGTCTCACTTAACCATGATCTGGCTCAACGAGATGGTTTTTTCAATGTTGTTGGTGTCTTTAATTGTCCCTGCATTTTGATTGTGTTTTTTGCTTATATACGCGTTTAGTTGTTGTCCAAGTATCATTGAATAATATTATTATCGTATCGTTTCATTTAAGTATATGTGACTAATCCACAAATCTATCATTTTCTTAAGTAACTGTGATTAATTTGCTCTAAATATACTCTAAAATAAAATTCATTTTAAAAAAGTACTATAATTACAGTAGTCTGAAAGATACCAAAATATAAAGCCACTACAGGCAAATATACAATAGCCATAGGTCCACTGAAATATATAAGTCACTGGGAATCTCGACCTCTCTTCCTATTCCTCACATATGTCTTACTCCAACGTCCACCACCAGTCTGCCGTACAATGCTGGAAGAGGTATCTCCCTAATCATGGTCATTGTGGATCAAATGCATCAACTCCTTGGCAATTGGCATCCCATCGGGTGAAATGTGCAAGTCCATAAGAGTCTGCATGAGCTCAACCATCCTCATATGTCTCGCATGCAACAAAAAACAATGAGCATAGATATATAAATTATAAATAGTTTTATAAGCTAACGATATAATTTATAAAATGTACCACTGTATCTGGTGACGGAGCTGGTGCCGGAGCAGGCACTGGATCTGCTGTAGCTAGAGCATGTTATGGCATGATGAAAGGGTGGGAGATCCTACGGAACCAGTCCATATAATCAACAGCACAATCTCCCGGGTGCATTACCGGATGACCGTCAATCAAGTGAATACCCCACTGCGTGAACATGACGTCCATCTCCTCCGGCGCGGCCGTATGACCCGTGATGTTGCTCAGTGAGGGCGGAATGGTCAGAATAAATCCATACTGGCGCAAGACCTTATCTGGAAGATGTGCAAACATATACGGACCCCATCTGATCCATCCTTTATAATGTGATGCCTCCTGAAAAGGCCATGAGGCTCTATGCCCGTAGTATGGGCTCCAGCACACAGACTCCTCTATCAACAGATCCAACTAACGCCTAAAAGGAAGCACCAGCCCCCTAAGCCTCTTCGGCTACCATCGAAGACCTCGAGATCGGGCCTCATTGTAACCTGGAAACTCCTTCTTGCAGTCGGCACATAGATCAGGAAAATGAGCATATATCTAAGCATGTAGAAACATAAACAACACGTCACTTTATAATTAATAAAGGTTCATAGAAAACGCAACAACAAAACAAATAACTGTAGGAGAGTTAGATAACCGGCAATAGTCTTTGTGTGGTAAAGACTATTCTTGCGTAGGTTGTCATACAAGTGTGTAAGGGCTGCAGCTCTCCAAGCATATCCTCTACAGCTGTCCAAGTCCCTAAAACACTCCAGAAATGCAATGTTGACGGCAAATGCACTATTGTCGCCAAAAAGTGTACAACCAACTATGCACAACAACAATGCCCTGACAGCCTGTTCCCATCGCTCCTCCTCACAACACCGTGTGTATATATTAAGGAGCTCAGTGTAGCGAATAGTTGCTTGACTGGTAGTGTCGAACTCGGGCTTAGCTTCTGCTAGGTGACTCCCAATAGCTCACTCATGACCTCCACACCCTAATCCCTGACAAACACAGTCACAGTAAAGAATGCCCCCGTGATAGGTATGTGCAGCATTAACCACACGTCGTCCAGAGTGATGGTCATCTCCCTAACCGGAAGATGAAAGTTGTTGGTGTCCCCGTGCCATCTGTAACACTCTATTCCTGAAGCGCTACACTCTATTTGCCATATCTGCAAACCAAGGCCTCTCAGTTACAGCCAACAGTTTTTCATCTGGGAACTCCTCTAGAATGTCTAACTCCCTAACTGTAACCTCAGTATTCTCCAACCTGGACAAATGATCAGCCACCACATTTTCACTCCCCTTTTTGTCTTTGATCTCAAGGTCGAATTCTTGCAACAACAAAATCCACCGAATGAGTCTTGGCTTGGATTCAACCTTAGTCATAAGATATTTTATTGCCACATGATCAGTAAACACCACAACCTTGGAACCAATCAAATAGGAGCGAATTTTCTAGAGCAAACACTATGGCAAGCAATTCTTTTACGTGGTAGCATAGTTAACTTGGTTCTCATTTAACACCTTGCTAGCATAATAGATGGCATGAAAGAACTTCTCTCTTCTTTGCCCCAAAACAGCCCCCACCGCATAATCACTAGCATCACACATTAACTCAAACGGTGAATCCCAATCGGGTGCAACTATCACAGGAGCTGAAATAAGTTTCTCTTTCAATAACTCAAATGCCTTCAAGCAATCTGGGTCAAATTTAAATGGGACATCATTGATGAGGAGATTGCAAAGTGGCTTAGCAACCTTGGAGAAGTCCTTGATGAACCGTCTATAAAATCCAGCATGCCCAAGGAAACTCCTCACTCCTTTCACATTCAACGGAGGAGGCAACTTCTCTATCACTTCAATTTTTGCCTTATCCACTTCTATCCCCTTAGATGAGATTTTATGTCCCAGAACAATGCCTTCCTTTACCATGAAGTGGCATTTTTCCCAATTCAATACCAAATTGGTCTCCTTACACCTTTTGAGAACATTTTCCAAGTTACCCAGACAATCATCATAAGAAATTCCAAAAACAGAGAAGTCATCCATAAATACCTCAATAGATTTTTCAATCATATCAGCAAAAATAGAAAGCATGCACCTTTGAAAAGTTGCGGGCGCATTGCAAAGACCGAAGGGCATCTGTCTATATGCAAAGACTCCAAATGGGCAGGTGAATGCTGTCTTCTCTTGATCTTCTGGGTTGACAGATATCTGATTGTAACCTGAGTACCCATCCAGAAAACAATAGTAGGCTTGTCCAACTAACCTTTCCAGCATTTGGTCCATAAACGGGAGAGGGAAATGATCCTTCCGAGTGGCTTGGTTCAGTTTCCTATAGTCAATGCACATTCGCCACCCTGTGACAGTTCTAGTAAGGATCAACTCATTTTTTTCATTTTTTACAACTGTCATCCCCCCTTTCTTTGGAACCACATGTACTGGACTCACCCATGCACTGTCAGAAATAGGATAGATCATCCCTGCCTCTAAAAGCTTCAATACCTCCTTCCTCACAACTTCTTTCATAACCGGATTAAGCCTTCTCTGTGGTTGAACAACTGGCTTAAACTCTTGATCTAACTTGATCTTATGCATGCAAAAGGCTGGACTGATCCCCTTTAAATCTGAGATGGTCCATCCAATTGCCTCTTTATGTTCTCTAAGTACTCTCACTAGCTTCTCCTCCTCCAGCTTTGACAAAGAGCTACTGATGATCACCGGATTAAAAGCATCATCCCCAAGAAAAACGTACTTCAAGTGTGGGGGTAATTGCTTTAATTCCGGGCTAACTTTCTTTTCTAACTCGCCACCATGCAAATCCTCCTTCATTTTCATAACAGCTTCTTCAACTTGTAGAGCTTCAAGTTGTGCAAGACATCTTTCAATTTCATCTTCCATCTCCTCATCCACCTTCTCAATGGAATTCACTAACACATTCTCTAGTGGGTGTGAAGGTTGGTCTTGCTTGATGATTTCCAACACGGAGTCGTCAATCACATCAACTCTAGAGCATCTCTCAATATCATCCGGATGCCGCATAGCTTCAAAGACATTAAATGTCACCTTCTCATCTTGGAACCTCAATATCAATTTACCTTGTTGCACATCAATCAAGGCTCTCCCTGTAGCTAGGAAAGGTCTGCCAAGAAGAAGAGGGACCTCTTTGTCCTCTTCCATATCAAGGATAACAAAATCCACTGGGAACAAGAACTTGTCAACTCTAACCAGCACATCCTCCAATATTCCATAGGGGTATTTCACCGATCTATCTGCCAGTTGCAAAGACATCTTGGTAGGCTTGACTTCACCTCCTCCCAATCGTTTCAACATAGAGAGGGGCATCAGATTAATGCTAGCTCCCAAATCACAGAGAGCCTTTCCAATGTGCAAATTCCCAATAGTGCAAGGAATTGTAAAGCTTCCCGGATCCTTCATCTTTGGAGGAAGCTTCCTTTGGATAATGGCACTACACTCTTCAGTCAATGCCACCGTCTCATCCTCCTTGAACCTTCTCTTTTTGGTCAACAACTCCTTCATAAATTTTGCATATGTGGGCATTTGCTCAAGAGCTTCTGCAAAAGGAATGTTGATTTGGAGACGCTTGAAAATGTCCATGAACTTAGCAAACTGTTCATCCTTCTGGTTCTTCTTGCTCAGATGAGGATAAGGAAGCTTCATATGTGGCTGAATAATTTTTGGTTTCTCTTGTACCTGAAATTATCAGTAGCAACATTGTCTTCCTCACCCTCTTTTTTCTCTCCTTTCTCAATATTTTCTCTTCTCTCATTTTCAACTTCTCCCTTTTCTTTTTCAACCCCTTCTTCTATTTCCACTCTTTCTTTTTCTATCACTTTTTCTTTTTCACTCTTTTCACTTTTTTTCTTTTTCTCTACTTCAGACAAAGGTTTTCCACTTCTCAAAGTAACTACACTACAATTTTCAGTTTTTGGGTTATCTCTGTGCTAGCGAAAACTTACCTTTAGATTGTTCTCAAGTTGCTTTGAGAGTTGCCTGATCTGATTTTCAGATTCTTGATAGAAGCCTCTGATTTTTGAAATGTGACTCATGGTTACGGAAATTTGGTGAGTCATCTTCATGAATTGGGTAGAGCTTCCTCCAGTTGATTTGGCTTCTCTTGCTTGGGAGGTTGTGGAGGGTTGCTCGATGATGAATTATCTGTTGCTTCCAAGAGAAGTTGGGATGATTCTTCCACCTGGATTATAGGTGTTAGAATATGGATTCCCTTCTTGCCTTTGGAAGTTACCCATGTAATTAGCTTGCTCCTTGGAGTCTCCCAAAGTATCACACCCTCCATTCTCATGAGGCCCTTGGCAGAAGTCACATCTCAAACTTTGATTTACTTGGTTCACCTGAGCAGAGGAAGAGGTTCCCACTTTCAGTGCTTTCAACTCTTTTGTGATAGCCTCCAATTGTTGAGAGACTAATTTATTTTGAGCCAAGAGCACATCTTGTGTTTCCAATTCTAGGACTCCCCTTTTACCCAGTGTCCCTCTATCATTCTGACATAACTGCTCATTGGAAGCCATTTGCTCCACCAAGGTTCTTGCTTCTGCAGCTATCTTGTTGTTGATTGTGCCTCCAGCTGAGGCATCCAACATCATCCTGGTGTTCGGCCTCAAACCATTACAGAACATTTGCATCTGGTTGAAGTCATCATATCCATGTCCTGGACACCTCTTTAGAAGGAGTTTGAATCTCTCCCAAGCCTCATACAAGTTCTCACTTTGGTTCTGTTGGAAGCCATGAATCTCACCTCTTCTTTTGATGAATTTGGAGGGTGGAAAAAATTTTGTCATGAATTTCTCCTCCAAATCGTCCCAAGTTGCAATGCTTCCTGTAGGAAAGGTGTCAAGCCAATCTCTTGCTCTTTCCCGCAGGGTCCAAGGGAAAAGCCTCAATTTCTTGCTTCCCTCAGACACTCCAGCCAGCCCAAAGGTGTCACAGATTTCATAGAAACTCACCAGGTGCTGATTTGGGTCATCAATCTCATTCCCCGCGAATTGGCTTTGCTTGAGAGTGTTCAACAATGCCGGCTTGATCTCAAAATTAGCATTTTCCTCCACCTGTTGGTAGGCATTGACAGCCCTTGCATGGTTGTTCCGTCTCCCAAAATCACCCAAAGTGCGTGGTTGGTCCCCCATCACTTCTTGAGTTGGGACTTGAGAAGTAGATGCAGAGGATTGTTTTTGTCGCTGCTTTGCTTCCTTTGCCTTCTTCCTTAAAGCCTTCACTGTCTTTTCAATCTCCGAGTCAAACAACAGTTCACCTGTTTGTTTACCTCGCATGCACAAAACTAAAGGGAAAGATCAGTAGCAAAGCAACAGTTAATGTAATAATTTTTTTTTTGAAAATAAATAAAAGAAATAGTTCAAAAAGGTACTCGTTTGCTTTGTTAAAAATTAATTCAACAATCACCGGCAACGGCGCCAAAAACTTGTTAATGCAAAATCGCAAGTGAACGATTTCGTCGTTAAGTAATAAAAGATCGAATCCACAGGGATTGTGACCAATTATTAACTAAACAAAAGTTGTAACTAATTGAACTATTGACGAATACGAATGTGTTTGAAAAATTTGTTTAGCAACAAAAACAGTACTAACGAGACAATGTATTTGGATATTAAGGAGAATAAAATGACTAGGGCTCGAATCCCTTTGTTTCAACTTTTACGCTCTTGAATTCTTTTCCAATGCAAGCAATGATATCGTATTTGAAGTTCAAATCCTCTAAATTAGATTAACGAAAATTCCTTTTCTCTTAATCCCTTTAATTCAACTAATAAGCCCTAATCCCTTAGGTTCCAATTAATTAAATCAAGCATAAAGGATATGGATTAATACAAACTCATACCAAAGAGAATTATATCCTTATAACCCTATAGATATGTCAAAATATCCCAAAGCAAGTTTAAAACCTCAACTTTCCAATTGATGTCAAACCCTAGTTCAACCCCATGGTGATCAAGCATAGAATCGCATTAAGAAAAGAGATAATTGATCAAATGACATACATCAAACTTGCATTGAAAATTCTGAATTCAATTACATAAAAGGATCCATAAAGTTCATCTTACCCTAGTACAAAGGAATTAGTTCCTCATGGAAGAGAAGGAACCAAGCAATTGAGATGTAGAAACAGCAAAAGACTCCATTGATTCCTCAACTTTGCCTCGGATCACTTGTTCTTGATTCAAACTCACAGGATTGCCAACCAGAGGTAACTCTAGCTCAATGTTTCCTCTATCTATATATAGTTCTGGACCCAAAAGGGTTGAAAAACATCCCAAAATTCAGTCAAAATGCACAAAAATAAAAGTCTGGCCGAGTCGCAAAGACGGTAGTGGAGCTAACGCGGCCTGGCCGTCTTTGCTTTAAAGCAGAGAATAGCAGATCTGTGACCCGACGCAGGCGTGGTGGAGAACACGGCCAAGCCGTGTGTTGTTTCTTGAAAGCGAGAACGCGTAGTGTTGGATAACACGGCCTGGCTGTGTTATTCACTGTTTTCTGAATCTTGAGTTTCTTCACATCCACCAAGGCACGGCCGTGGCATAGGGCACGGGCAGGCCGTGTTTTCCTCTGATCTTGCCATATTTTGTTATTTTGGCCTCCGAGTTGGTTGCAACATCCGTCTAAGTGATCTAGCTCCGCTTTCCTAGGCCAATAACCTTCTTTTCTGCACAATTGAACTCAAACCAAGTGCATTATCTAAAGCAAGCAAAAATGCATGAGAACTATGGGTAAAAACCACTACAATGCCTATTATGCAATGCAAAACTAACAACAAACTATATGCTATTATGAACGCATCACTAACGAAGACACTGAACTCCCCGCATAGGATTACCCATTTTAGGATTTTAATTCAGGTCGAAGTCTCTATGAATGCATGTCAATGCATACTCACATTTCAAATTGAACATATCAATGCATATGATATTTCAGATATGGCGTAATTAAGTAAACAGTTAATTATCCAACACAAGTCTCAATAGCATATATCTCAACACAGTTAAGCATACATGCAAGCACGACAGATTATCAATCTCAGAATCATAACAACTCAGCAATTCGCAATAACTCACATCCACACATCAATATTCATCATACATAAGTATACCATAGCTCACACACATCACTAAACAACTTCAAGTATTGAATGTGAAGTGCCTTTATGCACAAGCACGCAAAACATAAACACATAAAATGTGAAGAGCCCTTACTCATACTACACTATATAAAATATATAATGTGAAGCGCCCTTACCAAAGTCAACAATCCACGTGTCAAAGCACGTCACAATCCTAATCAGCACGTACTCAGGTCCTCAAGGTCCTAAATAGCACACATCAAAACTTAACACAATTCTAGTTCACCCAAAATAACTCCCTAGGTTATGGTTTAATTCTAACCCCTAGGTTACTCAACCCCAAGAATCTTTTTAATAAAACACATGCACTTGAAAGAATACACAAAGTTGAAAAATAATTGTTTTGAAGACTAAAAACTCACTTTCTTTTAAACTTGAAACATGAAACAACTTCAAAAATCAAATATTTTTCATAATAATAATTGATCAAGGCTCCACTTAGTTTTAGAATTACAAAGATCCCATTTCACCTAAGTGTCTTATTGCCTTAAAGCCAAAATAGCTACTCAAACTTAATACAACTTTTTCCAAAATTTTCCAAAGCTTAAACAACAACCCAACACAAATTATTCAAGTCAAGGACACCAAAAATTTTCTTCCCCAACCCCTCTAGGGCTCTCGGGCACACACACATATATAGGGAAAAATTGCAAAACTTTCAAATCAACCAAACCACAACACATAACACATAATTCCTTTTCCAAACTTCCCAATATTTCAATTCAAAGCCATTGATTTAAATACTTTACCCCTATCATGGCTTGTTCAAGCATCAAGGGTTTCCAAAAATACAATTTTTCTTTGATCAAATTCAATTTAACAACAACAATTTCAAGTATCAAGGAGCAATAACCCCAAACTAATTTCATGATTCACATGAGAAATCACACATCCCCTTCCTGTAGGGTAAAATCGGCCTAGGGTTCACAAAATTTGGGGAAAATTTTGATCATTTCTCTCATGATCATAATCAAAACATATTTGAATAAATAAACAAGAAAATAGACAACAAAATAAAAAGAAACCCTCACCGAAAATTCCTAACTTGGCCACGGTTTTGAGGCTAAAAGAGAAGGAAGATTTTGGTTTTAAACCCTCACTCACAAGACCATGAACTAGCACTAAATTGAAGAAGGAAATTGAAAGGAATGGTGGTGTTGATGTTGAAGGAGGCCACGGTTTGGAGTACAAAAGAGGAATAGGAAAGTTGGCCTTTTATTTTATTTTTCCCTATCTCCAACACTTATTGCTTAAGAATGAAGGAGACAAAAATTAAAATAAGGTGGGCTGAAATGATGGGGTTGCCACAGCTGGGACATGGAAAAAGAAAAGGGAAGTGAACTTTGCTTATATATTGTCACCCTTTCACCAACACCTAATTTTGGCAATTGGAAAAACAAAATGATGAAGGTGCAAGGAAGGGAGGTTCATGGCCTGAATATAAAGAAGGAAAGTAAGAATTTTTGGTGCCAAATTTAAGGGAGAAGCTTGGCTGGACAAGTAAAAAAAAAAGAAGAAATGAACTTGCCTTTTTGTTCTTATTTCACCAACACTCAAAAACCAAATAAACAAATGAGAGTAAGATAGAAAAATGGAGGTGGGGTCTCGTCTGGTTCATCTAAAATAGAAGGAAGGTAATAATAAAAAAATATTAATCCAAAGGATAGAGCTAATAGATAAGATCAAATGAGATATTTCCAATTAATCAACACCAACTTGATACCTATCATTACATAACTTGGAGCCAAAGTTAAAAAAAATGTGAGTGAGTGAGAAAGGGGAGAGCCACGCTGATTCTAAGAGAAAGGAAAGAAAAAATATAAATTTTAGTAAAAGGAATTTACTTGGCTCACATTTGATCTGGAGAGATATTAATCTAATAGCCCACTAAACACTTGACACATAACCACTTAGGATAAGATCGAAGTAATATTTATTCCTAACCCAAATAAAATATGACACCTCATATATCTAGCCTAGTCTTAGAGTTTTGATGTCCTAAAATTACGGCGAGTAATTGCGTTAACAATAATTTGTTCGCCGATAAATCGCGAAAATTAATTTACTTATAAACTAATTCACCGCGTGATAATAATTTATCATAAATAATAAAAACAATTAAAAACACTCAATCATAATCACAACAAGTTACTATTCGATTTTCATCGAAATCAGAGTTCGTTTAAAATTTTATTGCGGATAAAAATTACCCGATGATTCAAAATACGGCGAAACTTCGTTATAATTTTTTGACGAGTTTTGAACCATGAATTAATATTAAATATTAATTCTTAAATCAAATTTCATCTTGATTTAATTCACTCACTTTTTTAGTCAACAAAAATAAGCGTTACCGTGTTAGACAGAAAACTTATATAAAGTTTATTTGATGAATTCACATTAAAAGCAGCATACGTCTACACTGTCTATTAATTTGAATTGACATCATAAATAATAATTATTTATAATAAATAATTTATTTAAAATAAATCAAAATAATTCCTCGTACTCTCGGTAAATCATTGAGGTGATCAATCTCTACGATTTACCTTCAAGTATCTGAGATTTTATTGCTAAAACAATTTTTCTTAAAAATTTGGGTGTTACACCATCTCTTGACAAAAGCAGACACTAGCCCCTTGTCAATAAGGCCATGACTGCACTTCAACAGGGGTAGGAGCTGTGACCCCTCCACATATCGCATAACCTCGGCATGTACAACCACGTCCTTCTGCTTCTTTCCGTTGTTGAACACTCTCAGCTCTCCACGATCCTGAAACCAAAACAAATTTTATTTGTTAGTTAATCGGAATTAAATCTGACATCTGACAACAAACACAAAAAACAAATGTCTTTTGGGACATATTACCTCTCCAGTTCACAATCGAGTGGCCACATGGTCTGCATATGGCAAGAGGACAGATGTGTCAACAGGACCACCAGGAAATCCCTCAGCTGGGATATCGATGTCATCATGTAATTGGTGCTCCTGGGGCTGTGACTCTTGATCTTGCTCCTCTTGGGCAGGTGGCTCCTACTGGACCAGTGGCTCCTGCTGGACCATTGCCTCGTCCTGTTGAGGCTGGGTATGGGGCCTACCCTACTGGTGCCGGGGCACAGTTTACTGCTGCTGCTTGGTACGGACCTTACGTGCAGAAGCATGAAGCATAACACAACGACCCTTGCTATCATTGATCATCGTCTTAGTCATGCCTGCACATAGTTCAACAGTCATTTTTGACAAAAAAAAAAATCCTAAAATTCCACAAAGTTACATTACGTGAACTAAATTCACGTAGACCACGTGAACTGAGTTCACGTCAACTACGTTAATTGAAAACCCGTAGGGTCTAAAATTCAGTCCATTATGTTAATTGAATTTTAGACCCTACGTGTTTTCAATTAACGTAGTTGACGTGAACTCAGTTCACGTGGTCTACGTGAATTTAGTTCATGTACAGTTCATCGTTTTCAAAAAAAATTGCAGAACTCAACGACATTAATGGCGAAATCGTCCTAAACCCAAACAACATCTAAACCCTAAACCAGTAAAATGGAAACAATCAATGCCTTAATGTGGAAACAATAAATGCCCTAATGTGAAATCATAGAAAGGAAAACAAAAAAAAGCAGAAGCTTCCTTACCTTGCAATAGTGCAGCAGTTGAAATGACATGGAGAAGATGGTGCGGCCTGGGTGTGGTGAGGCACGACGGGAGATAGAGTGGGGGGGAGAGTGAGATCCAGGAAAAAGGGAGAGGGGAGACAGAGCGACGGGCGAGAGAAAGGGAGGGAGGGAGTGCTTGAAAAAAATGAAATGAGGTTTCATGGCTTGTTTTGAAAATTCGATTTAGGATAAGGGGCGTTTTGGTCTTTTGAAAATTATAAAAGCTGACAGGGGGTGTGGATAGTCTAATGGGGGTGTTGGTAGAAAAAGCCATCTTCTTTTTATACCCAAAAAAAAATCTACTTCTTTTACCTAGAACAACCTTGAAACTATGACTCTACTTGACTGCAAGCCTCACATTCAGCCCAAAATTTGCGGTCATCTGCAATCGCAGTCGTCTCGCTGTCCCCTTTTCAATCAGAGCCTCACCCAATTCGTATCTTCCATCGCAACGTTACGATCCCCGTGCCACTGTATCCTGCACTGCAAGCCCTTCCATGTTCCCGGGCAAACATCGCCGCTAGGGATCGCCACAAAAAGAAAAACACAGACTGTTAGGTATAAGGGCGAAAGGCTGATATGTGTGTGTGTGTGTGTGTGTGTATATATATATATATATATATATATATATATATATATATATATATATATATATATATATTGCTAAACCAAGGTATCCTCCACACGCAACTGTAGAGACTAATCATTCGAGGTAACTGAGATCCATTTAAGGGGTTGACATCTCCCAACAGATGTTTTTCCATACGCACCGGCCAAGGATCGAACCCAGGACCAGATGGTTGTATTATATAAAATAGAGTTTTGTCACATTAGATTATGTCACGTTTTACCTCCATATTCATTTATTTTCCTGCCTAAAACAAAATTTGAATTTTAATTATTATTATTATTTTAAGATAGTCATTATTATATCATCTCAATTAATTGTCATTAACAATAAAAAATATATTTTCTTAAATGATTTACTTATTTTAAATTATATATTATTTATCTTTATCAATCATCATTTATTATATTTAGAACTAGTGATGAAATATTAACTTATCTTACAAAGTTAATAATTACTCCTGTATGACAACAATTTTTTTGAAATATTACTTAATTTAATTAATTAGTACCCATGCAAGACACGTGTAATTTCACTAATTAGATTAACAAAAAAGAGGCAAAAGAGATGAAGAAGAATCAGACTAGAAAAACTAACCTTTGTTTAGGATGAGATACTCAAACAGAAAAGTCATCAAATGATATCCAAATTTATATTGAAAGTCAATAAGACCAATTGGTTTTTCTCTCCAACATGTGGAGACCCAGGTGCAGCGCATGCTAAAACCACTTGGTCATGTATGCGGCCTCTTAATTACCTACATGTAACAAAGCAACTTTTTGCATGCCAAACCAGTCGATTCATTTTTTCTATGAACAAATATCTGTTGTTCCAAAAAATGGTATTTTTATGTCTTCTACTAATCAAAGGCTGAGAATATACATATGTGTTAATAAGTTATGATTTTAATTTATTACGTGGCAAATTGTCATTGGTGGGAGACAGAGAATATGACAGAAAAGTGAGAGCTTCTTCTATAGATGTAACAATGAATCTTCCACCAAGAATGAGAGCACCGTTTCATCCAGGGATAACAAACAATTCGAAATTATTAAATAGGCATTACAAGTTTACTAAAAATAAGAAAATGTTACCAGAGTATTTAATATCACAGTGGGCGGAAATTGTTCACAGAAAACTACAATATTGCCCTAAAATTGGGTGGGAAAAGTAAATTTACAGTAATAGCCCAGACTTACCACAAATTAGTATATTAAGATTAAGATAAGATTATATAAGATATCTTGGAGACCAAGCTAAAGTGGTCAGGAGTCGTCTTAAACTAAATCCATGGAGTACAAAATTTGAAGATGAAGATTTTTGATTCCCATGTCTCTTTTTTGCCTAGAAGTGATTGCTTTTAGATAAAATCAAGACTTTATTAAGGGAATTATTAGTGAATCACTTTCTATTTGTTTGAGTCGTGATTTTTTGGTGAGCTTTTGAGTCGTGATTGTGGCCTTTAAACTAACATAATTGTTATGTTTACTCGACATATATAGATGGCCTTGTGGACTTAAATTGGAAATCAACCTAGAGGCCTAAGAGGGTACATAGCCACCAAAAACCTTGAGCTGCTTAGTGAATGGAACTTGTTGAAAAGTTGGTTTTAGTATGTCTATCATGAACGAAATCAGTCGACATAATAGATTACCAAAAGTTTATATTTAGCTTTGGCCATTGTATTCTTTGAGTACGTCTGCCAATGTTGATGAGTTAGATCATAGCTTATTTGACTTACTTATTTGTTTGTTTAAGTAAATATAGGTGTTTGGTAATAAACTTATCCTACTATCTTATATCTTTTTTTGCAAAGTTATATCGAGTAGCATTTGAGTTTATAGTTTATAATTTACTATTTTTTTTTCAAATTTCTCTTTATTATTTTAATCAAATTTATACTTTATCATCTCTGAAATTAAAAATAAAAATGAGACCTTTAATCATTCTTTCACAAAACATAATGAAAGATATATTATAGATTTTGATTAAAATAATACATAATATATTGTTATCTACAAAACAAAAAATTATATTGAAAACATATGAACATGACGTTTCATTTATATTATCTCATTCGTTTAATAAAAATATTTAAAAGTATAATAAAATTTAAAAATAATATTTTATTTTTAATATGACAACTAATTTGAAATAAATAATAGAAATTGTATAAAAAAATCATATAAATATGTCTTTTTATTAGAGCTGGTAAAACGGGCAACCCACCCCGCATCGGGTTTCGGGCTTCATAGGATTGGGCCAAAAAGCCCTAGGTGTAATTCGGGCTCATAATTTATAGCCCAGCCCTACACGGGCTGCGGGCTTTTTGGGTCGGCCCAAATTATATAAAAACGATTATTGCAACCAAGAATAAGGACTGAATTGACTCAAAATAATAATAATAATAATAATGACTGAATCTTTCATAGCCTGTTATTGGCTGTTGCACATGGCTATTGCACAGATTCTAGATCATACACATTTGTACAATTATATCTGCTGGGAAACATATTAAATCCTGAAAGATTTTAGATCATACACATTTGCACAAACATATTAAACCCTGAAAGTTATTACAGATTAAAACAACACCCAAAAAATTGCCAAAGTCCACAGATTGAATGCATGCTAGCCAGCACCTGCAGGATAAATCAACAATAAGTACAACAAGATAAAAATATGCTAAACGTGAAATACTCATTTGATAAATCAGCAATCAACAATAACTACAATTTCATATGAAGCTGGAAAAAATGAAAGATGGATGTTATGTTCTTAAGAAAAATGGACACCAGTTAAGGAAATGAAAGTAGAAAGTATTTAATGAAAAGAAAAAGCACTCATTATATTGAAAACACAACAATCGTTTAATACTTTTCTCACTAATTAGAAGCGTTTAAAAGAGTACATCGAATCAAATGATCCTTGCCAATGTCTCTAAGACCCAAACCCCATTCATAAAGGTTTTAAGAATCTCATGCCAACATGAACAACCTAAAGGGAATCACGAAATCATTTCAAAATTTGTTCTTAGTGTACATTGGATCAATACCCAAGTTCTACTACTGTAAACTAATATGTCATCCTTCAATGTGTTGAATGAATCCAGCGAATTAGCAAGAAACTATAGGTGTAGCTTTTGCAATTCTGGATTAGTTTGGTTAGCATATATAACATAGTCCCATATAGACATTGGACTGATGAATATAAGTGGAAACTGTTAACATCTAATGTTTCCTGAGGATCTTGTCGCCTTGAGAAGGCATCAACTACCAAGTTATGTGTACATTTTTGCAGATTATATTAGAATCATAATCAAGCAATTATGGTATTTAATATAGCTACTCAGGGGTTTATAACCTCTAAGACATCAATCAATTCTTTCAGGCTCTGGTGATCTATTTTGATACTGAATTTCCTTACTAGCAAATGTTGTCTCCATTTCCCTCTGCCTAGGTCACATCACAGCATAGAGGTCTTTTACATGCAGAAGCCATAGCTAATCCTGAATTACTTCTTACAGAAATAGACTATAGCATATGCTGTTAGGCTAGGGTCAGCGCTGACACAAGAATGTTAGACATTACGTATTTTAAGCTATTACGGGGAAAATCATCATTGAGGTCCAATGGAACTGTGGAAATCCCTTTTTTATAATAGATTCGTTGGGGGATGGGGAAGTATATGCATAACTTTGGGCAGACAGATGTTTGACGGAAGTAGGTTTAGGCTAAGTCAAGATGGTTGTTATATTCATAAAGACATGCATTTAGGGAATGGTTATATCTACATTGGACACCAAATCTTGCAATTAAGATAAATTTGAGTTCATGCTTGAGTTCCTTTTTAATAAATAAATGAAATTCACGAATTGCATCATATACTTAACAACTTATTATCTATATTATGCACTTACTATATTTACCTTGTTGAATGCAATTCTTTAGTTTGTATTCTAAAAAAGTGCAAATTGAATCTTCAGAAATCAGTTCGAGATGCTACATACTCAAAAGTATCATGTTGTTTATTGAATGTCGAAAGTGAGAAAAGTGATGAAGCATGTGAATTATTCAATGGAGTGGAGCTTTTGCTGAAAGATGGTGATGATAATACCCATGCATATTTGTTCACGACAGTCAAAAATAATAATGGAACTGACCTATTTCTTCTTTCCGATATTTATGGGTCTAAGGATGCCTTCACTAGAGATTTTGCATATCAGGTAGCTTGCAATGATTACAAGTACGTTTCTCAACCCAAGCTATCGTTATCATATTGGTTTCAAATGCACGCTATGTGATGGCAATTTTTGCATTGTAATATCCTTTTTAGCGTAATCACAGTTCATAGGGTTACCTCTCTTTAAGCTCTAATACCATGTTGAGAGAGAGAAAAGTAAAGAGACATGCTAAAATTGAGTGTTTCAAGTTTCAATTTCAAAGCGAAGTCTTTTTATATAGACTTAAAGGCAATAAATACAGTTAATTATAGGAATAATTGCAAAATATCCCACTCCTACTTACATGATATTCTATCCTTACTTACGCGATATGATTTGTCTATCGTAAATACATGATTCTATTTTTTTTTCAACATAAACCAATTTGCAGTATTCTAGTTCCAGATTTATTTTGTGGAAATCCATGGACAAAGGATCAGCTAAAGACTTTGTTTGAACAATGGATTGCTAGACATAACCCTGAGAGGATTGCAAAAGACATTATCGCGTGGAAACAATGGTTGGTTGATGAATTTGTGGCTGCAAGAATTTCCAAAAAACTTGGCATAATTGGCTTCTGCTTTGGAGACAACCGAGTGTTAGAGGTGCTGGCCCAAGACCAAGGTGTTTGTTTTGGCACTGGAATATCCTTTTATGGTACAAGGATGGATCCTCTTGTTGTTTTTGATATAAAAGCTCCTGTCTTGTTTATTTTATGGGACAATGACCCACTTTGTGATGTAAGTGAAATAAAAAATATTCATAAGAAAATTGATAGGGGCTCCAAAGTAGTGATATTACCAGGTAGAAGTCATGGATTTGCCCACCGACCTAGATTTCCCGAAGAATATGTGGATGCTGAACAAGCCTTTGTGATTATGAGAAACTGGCTATATGATCATTTGGTAGTATAAAAAGGAAATGCTTTCAGACTTTATATAAATAACTATATCAACACTTGCATCTTAACATGCATATGTTCTTCGAACGAGTATACTACATGTCAACTTTCCTACACACTGTTTTGTGAACATTTTGATTTTCAAATGAATTTCCTTTGGATTGCCAACCTAAATACTAAAACCCCCTCTTGGTAATAGAATTAGGGACATATAACTGGTGTATTAGGCCAATAGACAAGGTTGACTACAGAATAATGGATTTTAAAACCAAAATTCACAGGCTATTAATTCTACCCACACCCCTCCTATTCCAAATTTATTCTAACACACTCAAGCAACACCCCCTTCATTTTCCTCTCTGTGATAGCCCCCTTAATTTTCTCGCTTTGCGAGATATAGCTCCTCTGTTCTCTCCCTCATTCTCTTGTGCTTAACTCTATTCACACCCCATTCTCTCCAATGCACCCTCCTCAATGCCCTATCCTTCTAGCTTTGATAGCTCCTCCTCCGACGCCCATTACTTCTTCTACTACTATCATTATTTTTGTGCAATTATGAATTTTTTTCCTGTAATTCACTACAACACAAACTATCCAGTAAGCATAGAAGAAGAGATGAAAAGGACTTCACCTTGTTGTGTTGGAGATTAATTGTTTAATATCATCCTCATAGGCTCATCCACACTGAGTTATAACTTCAAAACCTCTTTCGGTATCCATGAAATTGTCGAAGTCATTATTCTAATTCTATAGCAATGCAAGCAGAAGAGGTGTCCGTAGAGGGAGGGAGTTAAGAGAGGTTGCACAATAACGAAAACAGAACCATTAAAACTAGGGATTTTTTTTTTTAAGGAAAAGCTAGTTTTGGAAGGAAGGATTTTGTATGAATAATGTAGGGAAAATCACTTTCCACCAATTTTTTTTAATTTTTTCCCCTATAATTATAACTTTTTATTGTTAAACCCGATCACCCGACCTGAATCAACCCGAATGTATCCGAGTTGATTTACTTTGAGTCTTTTAATAATTTTTTCCAAAAACTGAACCAATTGAAACCGACCAAAATTGATTGGTTCAGGTCCAAAATCCCCTCAAACTCGAACTAACCCAACTCGTGCCCACCACTACGAATTGGCTCATTTTGCCATCCCCAGTGAGGGGTGCCACATATAGGAATTTATTGAGAAAGAAATAGGGGCGAGGAGTGTGTGTTGGGGTGAGGGTATTAGGGTAAACTTAATTGAAGTAAAGAGGAAGAGGGTGCAAGTAGAAAAAATGGTGGGTGCGGATAGTAATTCCAGGGTTATCTAGTTGGGCCAGGCCGGACGGAGAGAGGACCCATAATAATCAAAACAAAGGGAGGCATCACTAGTTACTGGTTACCAGACAGGGGAAAAGGGTGAAAAAGCAAAAAGATTTCAACAAGGTGGTTCTCGATGGCTGACAACAAAGAAATCATTCACCCCCAGTATGACCTAGATGCCAAATGGGATGCCTGCCTTGATCTCACCGTCCGCCGTTTCGTCTATTCCTCATTTGCCGGTGCATTTGGCGGTCTCCTATTTTTCAGTTAGTAGTTTACCTTCCTCTCTTCATTGGTTCATTTTCTTTTGTGAATCTGCTGTGTGATATGCTTTGTATTGTTGCGCTATGATTTATTTTTTCTTCATATACTCTTTGATTGCCTCTATCTAAAAGGATGATGAGCTTTTGTAAGCCGTATTGTTTTTATCTCTGAAAAAATCCCCACATCCTTCTCTTTTTTTGACCTTTTGAAAAAGGTGGATGTGATCCTAGTAGAAAACAGGCATATATTTCCAATCATATTCACTTCGGAACAAATATCGTTATTAGATGTTTGATCTTGCCTCGTGTATCAATCCTGGATAAAATGCAGTCTCTCAAATTCCTCTCAGTTCTATCCATTATCGCTATAGATTCCCAAATAAAGACAAGGTATTAGAACTTGGGAATAATGCTAAGATGAGGCAACTATTTTGTGTGTGCGCTTGCAAGTGAAATTTCATTCATAGCAGAAGGTTGAATTCTGTGCCATATTATGTGTCAACCTTGAAGTTCGTATGCTTAGAATATAATTTGATTCATTGGATTATGCAATAACTTTAAGATAATTGTTTCTTTAAAATTGATTTTTAATAGAAATTTTCATGGTGTTTCACGTAATCCCTCATTGCGAGAAAGTTGTTTTTCTAAAGAATAAAGTGGAAAGCATGTTAACAAAATTTACAAGGCGTTAATGAACTCAGTACTGCATAAAGAATACTGCCAGAATTGGAGCTGTTTCCTGGCATTGGTTAAATGTTATGAAGAAACAGCACTTTCGGAAAAGTGAGAGGAAAAACGGAATTGAATAATAGAGCATGCTATAATATTCTGCAGTCCAATTTAGCTATTATTTATAATAATAATAAATTTAGCTATAATTAGATTAAGCGAAGTCAGAAAATATGTGCAGACATAGAGCATGCACTGCTGAAAACGACTTGTGGTTCACCAAACCAAAGTGAGCCACGAACATGAAATGAAAAATCTTTTTCCTGGAGTGATTTTATAGTAAGGAAATTTGTAGTTGAGTGTCACAGTTGTGTTTGACGTGTTCTCCAAATCTTCATCCCAGGCAAATCTGTTCTAAATCAGGCTCACAAACCCAAACTGGTGCATACGTTGCTTCTCATCGATTGGGAACCATGAACTGTCAAGCAGGCCTTGGCTGACCCCAAATGCTTCTTTGCGATTAAATCTGAGTATAAGGAACTGTGGAATAACTCCACATGGGCCTCGGTTCCTTTGCCAGCACATAGACATACATAGACAACATATTGACTTGAATTGTAAGTGGGTGGGTGTTCTGTGAGGAGAGTCCAAATGGGTCAATCAACCAGTATAAGGCTCGGTTGGTGCAAAGGGGCTTCACCAACAACTGGAGTTGCATAACCTTATTTCTAATCATCAAACCAGTCACAATGCGCACTATACTGGCCTCTCCAACTACATGGCGTCAATAATGTCTTCTCCAATGATCTTTTGGACGAGGAGGTGTACATGCAATGCGACAATGTTCTTAGAATTTGGGCCTCAAACCGTAATCACATGAGGTTGTATTTTCCTTATGCCAAACATCATGGTGGTCCAAAAAGTAGATATGGTGGCTTAGTCAAGCACAAAAGTCTTGCTAACATTACCCTTCTCAAAGATCTCAAAGTTCCTGTTGTAGCCCCTAATATTTACCAAGACAACTCTAACGCAGTGGCTCTTTCTCATGGTCTTGTTCTTTATGCTTGGATCAATATATGGAGTGTGATCTCTTTCTTTTTTGTTAGGGAAAAGGTTCTTGACAAGATTATTGGGGTCCATTACATCCTAACTTCTTATTAGTGTGCTGAATCCTCATGAAGGCTCTTACCATTGGTAGATTTAGTGAACATTGAGACAAGCTTAGAGTTTGTGATTCAATTAGAGTTTGTGATTCAATTTATATTGACAGACCCTCCTGGAGCATGAAGGGGAGCCTTGGCGCAATAATTGGGGTTGTTGCGATGTGACTAAAAGGTCACAGATTCAAGTTGTGTAATCAGCCTCTTTTAAATGCAATTTAAGACTGTCGATAATAGATTGTAATGAGTCAGACTCTTCCCTAGGGTCCTAGACCCCACATGGCGGGAGCTGTGTTAACACTCGTGTGCTTCACAAGGTGTGCAACTGAAGTGTTGTTGCATGTTGTTCTAACTAATAGTTTGTTAGTTTGTTACTATTCTGTTATAACTGTTTGAATCAAATCTATAACCATAAATACTTTGTACCTACTGTGTGTTATACACAAATCTAATTTGAAGTAAGAAGTAGAATGTAGTTGCAAGGTCCAGTGCAGAGACAGAATCCTGAGCCAGGGCATAGTGAGTTTGTGAGTTGTTGCAGATGAGCGCGGATGACCTCATTATAAAGTAAGAAACCCCTCTGAAGTTGTTTTGCGAAAACAGCCATTAATGTTGTTGAAAATCTGGTTTAGCGTGATAGGAGCAAACATGTAGGGGTTGATCAGCAGTAGCACTTGATTAAAGAAAACCTAGACAGTGGGTAGATTACCACATGTTCGTTTTGGACATCAACTGTTTGATATTTTGACTAAACACTTCCCACCGAGCAATTTCAAGAAGTTACTAACAACCTAGAAACGATAGGTATCCATTCACGAGCTAGAGGAGAAAGTGTTAAGCTGTTATGATTGTACTATTTTATTTTACAGATTTGTAATTGTATTTCCTAAGGGTTGTGAAACTCGAGATCCCACCTAGGATCGCTAGGGGGAAGAAAGATCGTAAATCGTGAGATCGTAACACGGATCGTAAGATCCTACCAAAAATATTAAAATATATTTTAATATAAAAATATGATAATATAATTAATTATTAATTAATAGTATACAAATATGATAGTATAATTAATTAGTTGTGTAAAATTATAAATTTAATTCAACTAAGAATTTAGATAATTATTTTTATATTTTTATAGTTATTATTTTATATTTATTTTATTATCAATGTTAAATTTATTCTATGTTCAAATATTTATTTTATTATCAATGTTAAATTTATTCTATGTTCAATAGTTATTATTTAAAACGAAGCCCAAATTGAAGCCCAAAGCAATTAAAACCTTGGACCCGACAAAAAAACTGACGCAAAAGATTAGGGATTTATTTTTACTGTACAAACAAACAAATGCGCAGAGCGACGATCCAACGCACACAAACCTTTCGCTAGCCGGGTCGGTCTTCAAATGCGGGTCGTTTTCGCGAAACAGGTCTTTTTGCGAAACGAAACCTAAATCTCGCCGCGGCACAGAGCAACGATCCAGCGAGTTTCCGATCTTCCTCGTCGATCCCGCCGCGCCGCCTACTTTTGCGATTCCGGAGCCGCTCCACCTCACCAGCCGTGGAAAAACGCGTGGTATCGTACGATCTCACGAGTTGGATCGCGCGTTTCACAACCATGTAATTCCTTCATTAGGATACAGGATTAGGACATAATTACTCCTATAATTTGGCTCTATCCTAGGAAACTAATTATGAGCCTTTGCCTATGAAATTTGTTTACGTATTGTGTAGATGATCAATGCAGTAATAAGATTTTCGATTTTCCCTTTCAACTTATATCTTTTACAATCCTATCCCAGCTTAGAATACAAATGGCTTATTATTAGGATGTTTGGATATATTAGGTTTATAAAAAAGCCTTCATGCAAATATTGAGACACGTTGGTTATTATATGATATTCAGTTTTCTTCAGTTGTAGAGTATCTAACACTTGAGTTGGAGGAGCACACCATCCTAGAGGACTATAGTAGGTTTTTTTTAAGGGAGTATCCTATCAAGAGGAGCACTCTTTGATTACATGTTTTACACCCATGATTGTCAAACTCTCAAGTTAACTCATGGCATGGAACGAATTTATGACTGTAGGCTTCAAAATCGAGTTAAATTGTTTAGAAAATTGTTTCTATGCTAACTCGAGTAGACTTGCATAGACTCGTATAAACTCGCATAGATTGCGAGTTTGAGGACGATTGAACGAATCTTCAACATAATGGTTATTTTTATGTTGTGCTAGTTGTGAACTTATCTTGTGATTTGTGAATTTGTCCATCAATTTTAACATTGGGATGCTATGTTTGTATATTCCAGTCTGGTCTGGTTTGGATGTTGCATATTCACTATGAACACGGTATTAAATTGTGTTTAGATACTATGGTAGATGTTTTAAACAGTATTTTTGTATTAAGTAATCTCTTATGACCTTAAGAGTCGAGTTTATGGAGATTCCACGAGTTTACATATACTTTTGAGTTTGACAACCTGACTACACCAAAACTCTTGTTTTCCCATATTTTTTTTATAGCAAGTGATTTACGTGTTTTCATAAAAAAGGAGGAAAATATGATAAATTTAACTGGTATTAGATTGAAAAGAGCAGAAGAACTCATAGAACCAACAAAGAAGAGAATTTTTATGAAAGAGCCTCTGCCCAAGGTGATATGGGGAATGAATGTTGCACAACTCACTAGGGTTTATTTGAGAGTACTCCAGAACTCTCCCAGAACAAAACTTCCTTATTCAACAACCTCCCTACCAGCTACTATTTATAGTGGTTGCTCCCTTCTGTTAGTTACAGCTGTATCAACTTCGTCCCTACTACCCTTTTATTTCTTCTCACATAGACCTTCTTAACAAGTGGTTTCCTCAAGGTGAAAATGAGGAAAACACTCCAGCATTTGGAAGCTGATTCCCACAAATTCTCGAAATCGGGCAGGTTTTGCCACTGAACTAGGACCTCCAAGTCTCTTGAGTTGTTGTGACGATAAGCAAGGACTTTAAGTCGTTGAGCTTGTTCACACTCTTTTGTCAGCAACTCAGGGAATTGTTGTGCTTGTTGTTTAGAAGAGGCAGCTTTCTTCAACTTGCTGATGTGAAGTACCACATGGATTTTTCCCGTGGAAGGTAGCTGTAATTTGTATGCCACTTCTCCAATTCTGTCCAAAATTTGGAATGGACCATAATATCTAGCGGCCAGTTTCTCATTTCTCTATGTCAGAGACCTCAACCTATAGGGTTGTAACTTTAGGTATACCCAATCTCCCACTTGGAAATATAATTCTTTGCTCCTCTTGTTTGCGCGTTGCTTCATTGAATGCTGAGCCCTTAGCAAATTGTTTTTTTAATTCATCTAGGATCCTATCTCTTATCTCAGCTAGTAAATTCACTGCCTCCACCTTGGATGAAAGAGATAGACTAATAATAGGGGGAGTATCTCTTTCGTATACGACCTTAAAAGGTGATACTCCGGCGGACTGATGATAAGTTGTGTTGAAACAATATTCTACCCACGCCAACCAATGGGGTCATTGATTCGATTTCTCCCATGCAAAGCAATGCAAATAATCCTCCAAACATCTATTTATGACTTTAGCTTGCCCATCCGTTTGAGGATGATAGGCAGAACTATGCTTCAAGATGGTTCCAGCTTGTTTGAACAATTATGACCGTAACTGACTAAAAAATACTTGTCTCTATCTGTTACAATGGATGTAGGGAATACATGTAATTGTAACCTCACTATTTCTAAGATGAACGATTGAGCGGTGTCCTTGGCAGAAAAAAGATGAGAAAGGGCCAAAAACTGGACATATGTAGTTAGCCTGACCACCACTTCTAAAGCTGTATCTTTTACCTTGAGCCAGGGGAAGTCCTGATATGAAATCCATTGTGATACCACTCCAAACTCGAGAGGGAGTTGGAGTAACCTTACTTGAGCCAAAGTTCGGTACTCATTCTTCTAATATACTAGACACCCTGCGATTAATTTCTTAATATCCTGCATCATACCTTTCCAATAAAAGACCTGCAATCCTCTAGAAGGTGCGAAACACCCCTGCATGACCCCCATGGCAGTAGCATGGAATGCCTGGAGAATTAAGGGATTTCTCATTGAATTTCTATGCAACACTAGTTTGTCCTTGTAGAAAAATTTGCCCTTCGTGTGTTGATATCCTTGATGTTTCTGGGGATCACTCACCACCTCTTGGATGAGTTTTAGTAGTCCTAAATTAGTAGCTACTCTCTCCGGACTCAATTATAAGTAAAAAATTGCCTAAGTTTGGTAGACTTAAATATAAGCAAATGTCAACTAATCTACTCATATTTAATGCTCTGTAGTCAATAGCGGGTGTTGCGGCCGCAATAGCGGCATGGCGTTGCGTAGCGAAGGCAGAGCGCCACGCAAAATGCCGTGGCGGAGCGGTTCTACGTTATGGCGTCAGAAGGCCGAAAAGCGCCAAATCGCGGGCGTATATGCGGTTGGAGCGCAAGAACGGCGGTAAAAGCGAGAAAACCCAGATGTTTTCTTCCGAACTCGCTCTCTGTTCTCTTCTCTGCAACTCCGGTGCGGTTCTGCGTTTTTTTCATGGTTTCGTTCCGAGAGAGAAAGCAAGAGGGAGAGAGTAAGGCACGTTTTTTCAGAGTTTACTTTGTTTATTATTGATATATTAATTTTGACAAGAGAGAAAGCAAGAGAAATTTGTTTATTATTGGTTGATTAAAATAAGAAGCGTACAAGGCACGCTGTTACTGACAAAAAGTAAAAAAGTAAAAAGTATAGTGGACGGGAAGCGCATAGACTCAGAGCAGGAATTGATTTGATTGCTAAAAAAAATCTCAATTGTTTATTATTTTGTGGAACTGTTTGTTAAAAAAATCAATTAATGGGAATTGGAAACTTAGCTGCAGGGATTATAATTCCTATATTACTTAAATTACTTACTATTTATTAGTCAACATATAACTTAATTATTTTTAATATGATATATTACTTATTTTTTTTTTTACCAAATATAATACTTAGTTATTTACGTTGGTTCCATGGGCTTTAGGCTTAATTTCTACATTTCATATATTTTACTTAATATGCATTATTCAACATAATACTTAATTATGTGATATTTTTTGTCACTTAATCGCATCAATTATTTACATAATATAATAACTAATTGTATTATTTATTATATAGAATATATTTTTATCTATAAAATGATAGAAGTCTATGAATATGTGTTAAATTTTGTGTATTCTTTTATTTTTGAGTTTTTATGTGTAAGGTATAAATTGTTTGTATTGTTGTCCTAGACTTCGACGTAGCGGTCATACCGCTACCCGCTACACCGCAATAGCGTTTTGGGGGTCGGCCGCTACGCTACGCTATCCGCCATTGACTACATAGATTTAATGTTATTATTCCAAAAATACCCTTAATTTAATTCATTAGTGTTGTGAGGAGAAGACCATTATGATTAAGAATAGTTTAGTAAATGTATTTTCTTTTTTATATGAAATCAAGAAAATTAAATGCACTTAACTACTATTCTTAATAAGTGTGAAAGTAAGTATTTTTGCTTATAAATAAGTCCAAAGGGAGTAACTCCTCCAATTTATCCCACTCCTCCATTTGTATTCTGGAAATCATGGCATATATTATTTGGCAAGAAAGGGCATCTGCTGCTTTATTCTCATACCTTGGCGTGTACTGGATTTCAAAGTTAAATACTAGCAATTTAGAAGTCTACCTATGTTCTTCCCCCAATAATCGCTGCTCTGTTAAGAACTTAAGGCTCCTTTTTAATTGGTTTTTATTACAAACAGTCTCCTCGTCAATTTTTTTTTGCTAGAGGCATCCGACTCCACATTAAGTGTTTTGGAAAAAGCTGGAACAGCTAGTGTTGGTAAGGAAATCACGGCATCCTTTAAGTCGTAAATGCATGTTCAGCTTCCCTTCTCCATTGGAACGCTTCATTCTTGAGCAAATCAGAGAACTTGCCAGGGTGCCACAATTTCTGACAAACCTGTAGGACCTCATTAGGTCAAGAAATCGCCTCAGGGCTTTTACGTCATTCGAAATTGGCCATTCTTGCATTGCCTCCACTTTGTTTTGATCAGCTGCTGTGCCTTGAGCAAAAACTACGTGGCTCAAATACTCTATTTCTTTTTCAGCAAAATTTCATTGCTTCTGGCTCAGTACCAGATTGTTGTTTAGGGTTCAATGATCACCTATTTTGCAAAGTCTGCGGATCATTCATTCACGACATATAAGCTAATTTGTTGTGTGTGTGCAGTGATTAGTCTTGTCGTAAGTATTCTCACCTGAGCTCGAAAAATTGGTGCTTATAATCGACTTGTTCTGCAGATTTGTGTATTATAAAAAGTGTCATTTATTTATCGGTGATTCAGATCAGTGATTATAATGTCTTTTTATAATACAATGCAATCACTTTATGGGTATTATCTGTGTTTACAGGATTTTCTCCCAAATATAGTGGGCTATTTGCATTGCATTGAATACGTGGACCTTGAATTTTTGTGGTCTTGAGAGTTGAGACCTCCCCAAATTATTTGTATGGAATTTATCCTGTTGTTTTGATTGTATAGGGAGTCCTCAGACTCGCTGGGCATCTATTGCTTTTGGTGCTGGAGTGGGAATCGGATCTGCTTACACAGAATGTTCTCGTCTGTTTGATGGACCTCCAACGAAGCTAGCACTACCCAAGGGCTCAGAGGCTCCTACTCAGGTGGGATTTGTCTTTTATTTCCTTGTTTATATTTAATCATTTAGCATGATTGTTCAAAGCATGTGTGATATGTCAGAGCGCTACCAGATGGTAGTTATAGGGGGTCAAGAAATGTATACTTTTTTTAAATGAAATTGATAATGGTAAAAATGAGAGAATTCAAAGATGATGGAAGGTTTATAGGCAGAGAAAATGTAATCAAAGAAAGAGGTTATGTATGCCTGTTTGCTCACATGTGCAAGTGGAAGCAGTCTTAACTGGCACACTAGCATTTGGAACCTGGATTGTATTTGAATTTTTCTCGTCATCCTCTTAGAAAGGATGCAAAACTAGCATAGACGCCCCATCAACTTTGGGTGATACGCCCTCAACAAAAAAGAGTAAACAAGCCTTCTAACATTTAGCAATCGTTTCCATCCATTATTCATATGCTAGTTAAATTGTATTGACATAAAGTAGCGAAGTAGTTCAGTGTTCTTATATTTAATCCGAGTGTCACCAGCCACGGGGTTGGTGTACTAAGTGGCCGGGCAACCTGATAGTTTTGCTCATTACTAATCTTGTGGGCAACGTATGTATTTAGCGAACTGTGTTGGGTTGGGAGCCTAACTAGCGTATTTCTTGCTTTTGTTTCCTGAATATGCAGGATTCTGAGTAGATGCTATGACGGATCCTGGTTCGTGGACAATGTAACTGAACTTTCTTGTGACTATTGATTGGTTCCTTAACTCCATTATAGTTATTGAAAATGTTGCACTGCCATGATCATAAATTGGCATCACGTATGGAGATTCATTTCGAAGATATTATCCTTTTGTTCTCCTGCAATCGTGCACTATGTTTACGTGGTGAAAGATACAAGGAAAAAATAACTTTCTTTAGATTTGATCGTCTTTTTGCTGACTTCAAATCCAATCTACTATAGTTCTGCTACCAATGTTTTAAAAGTTGGATTCCAGATTTAAACATCAAAAAGCAAAAATATTGCTACGATGGTTCAATTAGTAGTAAATTTAATTAAATATTAATAAATTTAATTTATAAAATAAACAAATATAATTTAAATTTATAAAAATATAATATATTGTCAATTCAATGAAGGCCGAAGGGATACTCTTACGGACATCACAGATAATTCATCTGTATTGTAATTGTTCATTATTCCTATTCTTATTTCAATTGCTTTTTGTCTGGTATCTTTCTCTTTTGTCAAAAAAAAAATCTGGTATCTTTCTCGTTTTCTATTGTCAATGACATCGTCTTTTAGTTTTACCTGAATTGTATTTTCATCCTCTTTAGAATTAGTTTTGACTACGTGCAATTCTAATCTCAATATTTTAAGAGTTCAATAAGTATTTTTTATAAAAGCTAATTACGTCTTTTAATTTTTTAAATTGGGTAAACGAGGTTTTAAGCTGTAAAGTTTCTATTTAAAACTTTTAAATCTTAATTTTTGTACGAGTATTTGAGGGATTTATGATGAAATTGAGATATTAAATAGGGTATGTACGTATCATATGGACCATTTCAATGGTGGTCATCCCCTTAGACGCACGAGACACTTCAATGGTTGGGTTGAAGGATCTGGAGCCTATTCCGAGTGTTGATGAGGATCCTTCTAAAGATCTTACCAATAAGTGTTAGGGGATTCCTATCTACACCACCTTATTTTTTTTTTAATTTCAAAATACCCTCATCCCCAATAAAGGTTCGCATTTTGCATTTTTTTTTTACTTCATGTTTTCGTGATCTTTTGAGAGTTAATTTTCGGAAGTTTGTATCTTTTTTTTAAAGCAAAATAGTATGCAGAAGTATCACTCTAAAAGCTGTCATCTTAACTATGTTGGCACCACAACTTTTATCAATTATTTGCAACATACCATGATTTTATTAAAAAATAGAAAAAAAGAAACAAGAGGGGAACTTGGGGCTACATGGATTTTACCCAAGGGAAACTACTTAAATCTATAACTAGGAAGTCTGTTCCTATTCCGAGAAAAATCTCACCAATAAAAGTTTGGATTGTATCCCACCAAACAAAGCTCGGACTATGAATACTAAATGAAGCTAATTTATTAGCACAAGCATTCCCCTCTCTATAAATGTGCGAAAAGAAAAAAGACATATGCTCAATGAGCTCTATAAATTGAGCCACATATTAAGTAAAGTCTAAGGAACTAAACTAGTGTTCTTAAAAGCCTCAATTATAAGAATAGAGTCACATTCCAACCAAAGATTCCTCCAACTTTTTTTAAAAACAATTTCAATTGCCATCATAGCTCCCAAGAGTTTAGCATGAAAGGCACTTTGAGTCCCAATATTTTGAGCAAAGCATCCAAGAGTAGTAGCTCTATAATCACGAAAAATACCCCCGCAAGCGGCTGGACTAGGATAATTTCTAGCAGCACGATATGCATTACATTTTATCGTATAGCAAAAGGGAGGATGCCACAAGACTTGTTTTATAAGAGAAGATTTCGCAGGATGACCATCAACTAGAAAAGATTTCAAAACAACAAATTCATCAATGGATGAGGACTCAGAACCCGAACTGAGGTTCCCAGCCAAAGAAACATTGGAAATAATTAAATTAATGGTAGATTGAATTGGAATAATCTCATCATCAAATCTGAATTTATTCCTACAATGCCAAATAAACCAGAAGACATAAATAATACTAGCTGTAATGGTATCTTTAACTTGAGATCTACTGCAAAGGTCCAGAATAGGGTGAAAGCTAGAGCAGTCAATATGAATATTAAGAGCACTTCCAATCCAAAGCTAAAGTTTCTGAGCAAAGTCACACTCCAAGAACAAGTGATTAGAAGACTCTGCAGCTTTACCTCAAAGACAGCAAACAGAAACCAGAATAATGCCACCTGCTCTCATATTTTGATCTGTTGGAACTCTGCCATGTAAAATTCTCCACAACATAAAAGATTTAGAAGGAGTTACACAATGATTCCAAATAACTTTTTCCCATGGAGCAGATTGGCCACTCAAATGTGAAAAGAGGAAGGCCTCTTTAAAAGATAAAGAACCAGTAGTTGTGTTGCTCCATCTAAGCTCATCGTCACTAGGCCGCATGGAAATGATGATATTGTCTAATTCATTCTGAATAAATGGAAAATGGGAGGTGATAGAATTAGGAATAGACCAACAACCATCGACTATAAAATCTTTCACTTTGGATTGAAGGGAGCTTTTTAAATGATCTGACATACCTATAAGGCTAGAAATAGGTCTTGATAACCAGACATCATTCTAAAAATTTATCCTATCACCAGAACCAAGCTGCCATATAGAATTTTTTTAGGAATGTAATGCCTTATTCCTGACCAAATAGAAGAAGCTATATGATGCTTAATTGGAGAATTGTTCTTGAAAGCTCTAGCTTTTGTCAAACACGACCATTGCAACTCTAAAGATATAACCTCCCACCCAAGGCTAAGTAAACATGCTTCGGTGATGGCTTTAACAGACCTGATACCTGGGTCTCCTTATGAAACTGGGGTGCACACTTTGCCTAACAACTGTGACAATTTTCCTGCTATTTATGCAGCCAGACCAGACAAAATTGTGAAGCCAAGTATCAAATGTGCTAAGAAGATTAGAAGGCCAAGCATATATTTTGCAACTATAAATCAGCATACCTTGAATTAAAGATTTCAGCAATTGCAGTCTTCCCATAATTGATAACAGAGAACCCTTCCAAGACCTAAGCTTAGATCAGATTCTAAGATCAGATTCTATCCACAATAGGCATAAAATGAACTCTCCTTGGCTTATCTTTAAACAAAGGCACTCCCAAATAAGTGAAGGGGAGACTGCCAACATTGAAGCCATACTATCAAGTCTACCCTGGGACAAGGAAGTAGAATAAAACTTAGATTTATCATTGCTAATGACTTGACTAGAAGCTTGCTCATAATCTTTAAACAAATTAAGAAGACTCAACAAAATCTTCTTAGAAGCTCTGCAAAAAATCAAAATATCATTAGCATATAAAACATGACTTGGCATTTGATAGCCCCTAGGACCAACCATCAACTGCAAATGGCCTTCTTGAACTAGCTCAGTGATGCCTCTACTAAGAACCTATTCAGCTAGACAAAAAAGAATGGGAGACAAAGGATCCCCTTGTCTAACACATCTCTTGCAACCAAAGAAACTCACAGCCTTGCCATTAATAGATATAGACAATCTAGCAAAATGTAGAATGACAGAAATCCAATGACAAAACACATCGTTAAAGGCAAAGGATTTTAGAACCTGTAGAATAAAAGACCACTCGATGGTGTCAAAGGCTTTTTTGATATCTATTTTAATAGTTGCCTGACCTCCAAAAGCTTTCTCATCCAACAAGTTAATAGACTCTGAAGCTATACATATGCAACTTGAGATATTCCTACCTCGCACAAACCCTCTTTGGTTTTCTGAGATAATCTTAGATGCTAAAGAAGAGAGCCTGTCTGCTAGCACTTTGGTAGTAATTTTGAATTGGAAGTTAGCTATAGTAGTTGGCCTAAATTGCTCAACTTTAGCTGCTCCAGGAATTTTAGGAATTAAGGTGACAATATTAGAATTAAGATTGGGAAGGATCCAACCTTGTCGAAAAAATTGTAACACTGCATTAAAAACACCTAAAGCTATAATGTCCCATAAATGATGATAAAAAAAACCTCAGGGGCACTGTTACCATTCAGAGAGAAAACTACATTCTTTTCCTCATCCAAAGTGGGAAAATTAGTGAGCATGACATTGTCTTAAGGAGAGACCAAAGAAGGAATAACATTGCTAATAAGATCATTAGATTGACAATCATTAGAAGCAGCAAACAACCCCCGATAAAAATTTAGAATATAGTTTTCTATTTCTGTAGGATTAGAAATAGGATCATCCCCATGCTTCAAAGAAGAAATAGGCTTTGTGATATTCCTGATCTTAGTTACTCTATGAAAAAACCCAGTATTTCTATCACCATGCATATGCCAATTCAATCTAGATTTTTCTCTCCAAAACTCTTCCTCAAAATTTAAAGCTTCTTGCAATAGTACCTGAGCCTCTTTTTCTTACTGGAATAAATCCTCATTACCACCATCACGGTCAATACGAGATTGGATATCATCAACTCTAGCCATGGCTTCAACAACCTTTTGATGCACATCACCAAACACATGCTTATTCCAAACTTTTAATTTGTCTTTTAAAAGCTTCAATTTTTGACTCAACATAAACATGGGACAACCATAAACATTAGATCTCCAAACCTCTTTAACTTGGTCAATACAGTCTGGATGTTGAGCCCACATTTTCATAAACTTAAAAGAGAAAATTTGTTGCATAGTACGGTTCTGCAAAGTTAAAAGACGAGGGTAATGATGTGACTTACCACGAACGAGAGTAGTACACTCCATAGTTTGCCAAAAATTAATCCAATCAACAATGCAGATGGACCTGTCTATCCTTTTCTTAGTGTAATTGCTTTCTATTCTACCATTAGACCAAATGTATTGAGATCCCTTGGTTGGAATGTGTATGAGTTCATCTTTATCTGACCAATTTCTGGAATCCTCAAAAGAAAGCTTTGAAGGAGAACCCTTACCTCGATGCTCATGAGCTCCTATAACAGCGTTAAAATCCCCCAAGAAGCACCAGGGACCTCGATAGGTCTAGTGTAAATAACTTAAATCTGTCCAAAGCTCTCTTCTTGAAATATAATTAGTAGAAGCATATATAGCAGACACAAATGTTAGTTTACTGTATAGAAATGCTAAAACTGATATACTGATTTGTATTAGCAAGAATGGTTGGAGAAAAAATGTTCCTACAGAAATACAAAAGATTAGGAAGTAAATTTCCTCTAGAATTCTCAACAAATAACTTCAAATTTATGCCCTCAATGAAACTTGTAAGAACTTGATTTAGTGCAATCCATGGTTTGGCCACAAAAGTAAAGTCAAGCTGATGAATTCTGCATTATTTTTTTAAGACTGCCGTTGTATCCGGGTTACTAATTCCTCTCACATTCCAATATAAAACTTTCATCATTAAGCAATAGTAGAATTATATGCCCTTGATTGGGTATAATATGATTCCTTCTTGTTTGATTTCCTAGCTTGCTGCCTTATTTTCTTCTTTCTTGACTTAGACAAAACAACAGTGAATTTGTTGCCACTGTCATGCTGAGAAATCTTATTTAAACCTATGCCTTGAGTTTGATCTCGATCCAAACTTGCTTCATCTTTATCATCAACTAAGTTTCTCCAAAGCCTACCCACTATTTGCATATTAGAAGCAACAATTGGATTGGTAATATGTCCTTAAGAACTAAAATTAGGTGTTTCCAAATTGTGGCCCGACACTGTTGCATTGGAAGCAGCCTCCATATGCTCCAAATGATCTGCAACGTGAACATTAGGTGTTAGAACCTAAACGATTGAGAAGTTTAAACCCTCATTAATTTTGATGATAACAAAGTATTTGCAAGTGAACAATTTAACTTCTCATAAATCTCGAAGTGTGTAGGTATTAAAATCATTCATATTTTATGACTCACTCAAGCAAGAAGAAGAATTTCACAAGAAGATGAATACATTCATGTGTGTCTGCATCCGGCTCACTCCAGCGTCTTGCCTTATGTACTCTTAGCGAGCGTCCGGTTATGTAATCTTAAGACACGTGGTATACTCAATTGCTACGAGCGTCCTATTGATTTCTGAGCGAGTATCTGGTCTTTTAATGAATCACGTGATGGTCACATTTATTCTCTCTGCCCTCAGCTTTCTTGGAACGAAATTTGAATTTTATTTTATGCACTCATTTTGATGTACGAGGTATCAAAGTGACACCTTTAGAATAAGACAAATTCGTACAAGGCAATTGTGTGAAAAATAGATAGTACAAAAATAGTAATATGTACTATTCTGATATTATCTGAAAAGGAAGAAAATGATGTGATTTCAAATTACCTCACCCAATGATTTGGAGCTGAAAATATCTGCAACTGTATTATCCTCAAGACTTCTATAAATACCTCAAGGTCTTCATTGAAGAAGGTTGCTAGAAACTACATACTGCTAAAGCTATTACTCAAGTGAGCAACTCAACGTCTTATATTCTTTCTTTTAGAAAGCTATTGTTTTGAGCTTAATTTTTTTATCCTCTCTATGAGAGTTATTTGATTGTATTCAAAACTACTTTGTGAAAGTTGTATTTCCTAGTTTCAGGCTTGATCTCTCAAAGGCTCGAACGTACTGAGTTGTTTTGAGAAGTTAAGAGTATTGTCAAGTTTGTGACAGTAGAATACTCTTAAGGAAATTGTAATCAGGTTGATTATAGTGAAAATCCTTCAAGAACGAAGAGACTAGACATAGCTACCAGTTTGGTGGTGAACTAGTATAAATCTCTGTGTCTCTTGCTTTACTGCTTTACATTTACTTTTCTCTTGCAAAAAAAACAAGTTTTCATAAACTTCGTTCCAGCGTCCGGCTCATTTTCAGCATCCGATAACAAACAGTTTTCAAAACAAAGTGTTTTTAACTTAAAGTTTGCGAAAAGTTTTCAACACAATTCAACCCCCTTCTCGTGTTCACGTTCAAAAATTAGGTGTTTCCAAATTGTGGCCCGACACTGTTGCATTGGAAGCAGCCTCCATATGCTCCAAATGATCTGCAACGTGAATATTAGGAGAATCCCCTAAGTTAGGCACAATAGTTTCATTTGAAACCAATACATCTTCAGTTGTTGACAATTGATCTGTGGCGTTATCAATCACCATCTTAGTATTTTCATCATACACAAGCTCGACATGACATCATCACTATCTACACCCTCAGTTTGGTCATTAATAATTGGATCTTCAATTCGATGAACCACAAGATCCACAGCTCTCTCAGGACCACATTGAGTATCAGATAAAATAACTAAGTCAGGGCCATTTATAGATGCATCTACTTGGTAATCAACTACAGTTTTATCAGTGTTCTTGTCTGCCTCGATGAATGCATTTTCTTTAATGGTGTTCAGCTTGCTCGGACCAGCTGCAGATGTGATTTTTCTTTTGGGAATATACTGCACAGAATTACCAACCATTTGTTTGCCTTTGTCCAAAGGGACTAAAGTCAGCCTTGAATTATGAACCACTTGTTTACCTTTGCCCACCTTAGAGACCGGATTTCTCTTACAATTAGCCAATTCATGACCAATAACTTTGCAACAATTATAGAACATGGGTAATCTTTCGTATTGGAGGCTCACAAGAAAAGCAAATCCCTTCCTTTCCACAAGAATTTGATGTTGCAACTCTGTTGCTAAGTCAACATCTACAAGGGCTCTAGCACATTGCCCGAATTGCTTGTTGTTTGTAGCATCATCCAATGACAAAGGTACTCTGATCCCTCTAGCGATTGAAAACAGGATCTTAGGATGCCAATACTCCTGAGGGAGATAAAAAATACGGATCCAACATTGGGTATATGTTTGTTTCACCAATGAAGGATTGAAATCCGGTGTCCAAGCGAATAAATGAAGGATTCCCAGTTCTAAGTTGCAAGCCTCGATAGACCAAACCTTTCTTAAATCCTCAACTTGAAGAATGAGAATTCAAAAAAGCCTTTACCTAAAGGAATCATGCGCTAATGACCAATAAGATTCCACAACTTTAAAAGATTTGATCTCAAATGAACATATTTCAACGGACTGTCTTCTTTTGATAATAATAATCGGCCATGCAGGTTGTTTTTGCATCCTTCAAGACCTGCAAGATATTCTTTCTTAGGAATCTATACCACAACAACATCCCCTTTGAGGCAAGGCACCGGTAATTGGCTAAGTGGTATATTACATGCATGGCAAAAACTTTGGCTAGAGATTTTTGTGGAGAGATCACTTAAGAAGGAATAGGAGAGCAAGATGGAGGAGGCTTCATAGGCGATTCATAATCAAGAAAGAACCACGGGAAGAGGCATTTTTTTGTGTGTATGTGTGCCCGTATGCGTGTGTGCATATGTCCACACAACGTGTCTTTGATGCATTGCCTTCTTTCTTCACCTGTCTCGATATTGGTATCCATATGCTTGGTTTATACTTGAATTTGTATATATTATATTAATTGGTTTTTCAGTATTACCTCTATATTATTTTTAATTAACTTTATGTTACTTTTTGATATTTCCATTCATCTGGCAGTCTCAATTGTCATTAATAGATCAAATGTGAGGTATAAACATGCCAAACTTTGCTGCAATGGAACAGACTCGTATGCTTGCAAATACATTGGCCCGAAATGCTGACCCTAAATTTTGGGTCCACCGTTTTGGGTGCCGTTTTCAAGGCCGCAACCAGAGAAACATTTGCTTTTTCTTCTTCTCGTTCTTTTTGGTTCTAAGGAGAAGAATTTCGTTTATATATCTAACTCTTTCAAATCCTTTTTTTCAATGTCTTGGTGATTCAAATTCTAACTTTAGATTTGAATCATTTGATTTTTGTTATGATAGGAACCACAAGCACAATCGAATTAAGAACTCTCTAGGACTCATTGGAGGCCGCAACCTATTATAAGGTACGAGGGTAGATGATCCTACGAAAAGATGCATATGGCTTCAAATAACATTTTAGGGATGTCCTATGATCCCTATGCCATGCGGGATAAGATATTGTTGTGTAATCTTTGCAAGAGCATTGATTTTATTTGTTTTAGCTTCTGTTTTGATTTATTGGAAGACCTTTGTATGAGCAAGGAAATTAACATGTTTTTAGTGAATGGATGCATGATTAATATTAAATTAAGGGTTAATACATGTTTTGGTCCCTGTAATTTCAGCAAAATTCAGTTTTAGTCCCTGTAAAATTTTATTTTTTGATTTAATCCCTGTAATTTAAGATTCTTCCACTTTTAGTCCGTGTAAAAATTTTTGTTTAGATTTAGTCACTGTAATTTTAAGATTCTTCCACTTTTAGTCCCTATAAAAGTGGAAAAATCTTAAAATTATAGGGCCTAAAAGTGGAAGAATCTTGAAATTACGGGGACTAAATCTACACAATTTTTTTTACAAGGACTAAAAATGGAAGAATCTTAAATTACAGGGACTAAATCAAAAAATAAAATTTTACAGGGACTAAAACCGAATTTTGTTAAAATTACAGGGACCAAAACATGTATTAACCCTTAAATTAATGGTATTAATGTGTATTTGTCTATAGGAGCATCATTTAGGATCGATTGATGTGATTTAAATTGCATAATAACATAATTGATGAGTTGTATTTACTGCTTTGAGGATTGTCATGTTTAGGATTAATTTGGAATGGTTAATGAATATTCTTGAGTGATTTTTTAGATGATTGGTGTTGGTTTGTTAGTTCTCCATGAGTTATTATTAATAGATGCATGATTTAGGATAAATTGGTGTGGATCGAATTGCATGATGACATAACTATTATGATCTACCTACTGTTTAATGAATGAATGTGTTGTTATGATTACAATTAGTTTGAGGTTGGTAATATTCAAATAGAAAAAGATTAAGATTTGTTGTTGATCTAGAAACAATTTAAGAAGCAAATTATGTAGAGATTTGATGAACAATGTGAATTAAATTGAATAAGGAACCTCTAATGGATTAGAGAATTGGTATAGGTACTGAGGTCAGTAAGTGGTAACTAATTTGGATGGATTAAAATGAGTAGTTATGGATTAAGGAGTTAAAAGAAAGATATAAGACAAGATTTTGTTGTTAATTATAAGATTAAGATAAAAAGGTTTAAAACTAAGATTTGAATTTAAAACCAGTGATTAGAGACCTTAGGGACAAATTAGTAATTGCCCCTAATTTTTGACTGGACGTGGGACCACTTAGGAGAGGTTCTCGATGCGCGAAGTGCAAAAAAGCAGTTACTGCATTCTGCAGGTCGTGTGAATCGATTCACACCTGCATGAATCGATTCACAGAATGTAGTTTTGACCCTAAATCAATTCAAGGGGCTCATGAGTCAATTCATATCTCTAGTTTAAGATAAAACACTATTTTAAATGACTTGTAAGGGTTGGTTAAGGGTAGTAACTACCTAGACTTGTTATGTATTGAATGTTTACTTTATTTGGAGGGGTTACAAGATAGTAACCCTATGATTGACATTGGTCGCGGATTTGCGGCCAAGGTTTGTGTGTGATTGGAATTGCATTGTTGATTGTTATTTATTGGTCACGAGTTTGTACTCATTGGTGGATTGGTATCCAACGGGTCTCGTTGGATATCGAGTGGTTGGAAAACTCGTCACCGGTTTTAGAATGAATTCCATGGCTTGCTAGTCATTTGGGTGTCGATCTCAGGTTTCTATGGTGGCACTCATCGATGTTGCACTGATGGAGGGGACCCCATGGCTCGTTGGTAGTTGGCTCGAGGAATAATGGGTTATTATGACGTCACTCAACGACGTTGCACTGATTGAGGGGACCTCATGGCTTGTTAGAACTCCTATTGTTATTGGGTTACTATGGTGGCACTCGTCGACGTCTCACCGACAATGGGATCCCATGGCTCGATGGTGTCGTATTTGAATATTAAGGACGCTAACATTCGCTCACCTGGAGGGGAAAAGGATCCTGAAGATTATGATGGAGTAGTTGTTAGGTTCGCATTAGCTGGTTGTCGACGTAGGAATGTCGACCGACTGATGATGGATTGATATTTGACCAGCGAGACTTGTTTGATTATTATGATGTTGTTTGGCTGTTGACGCGACAATTTATTTTGCCTATGTTTTTTCCTTTTCATTTGGGTATGATTTCTCACCCTTTTGTGTTTTGTGGCTACTTGTACACCCCATGTACTAGTACATGGTGAGATTGCAGGTGATGACATGGATGTAGACGCTGAGGAGTAGACTACATGTTGCTGCTTAGATTAGGATTTATTATGTTTTAAGATGTTTTATGTTCTCGATGTAAAACTATGGGTTAAGCCCTAAGACGTGTAATATCGGGGTTACGGTTTTTATTTCTGCAAACTATTTTTATGCCTTTATTTTGCAGATGAGTCTTATGTTTGATGTGAACTACTATTCCGTTGAAAGAAATTTTATATAACTAGTATTTTTGTTATTAATCGCATGCATTTTTATGCATTTTTTGTACGATGGGGTAGTGGATGTCATAGGATTGGTAGGGGTAGACAAGGGTTTGGATTGTCTTCCCAACCCCAACCAAACCAAAGCTAAAAATTTGGATTGTTTCGGGTGATTGGTTTTGTTTTTAAAATGACCAACCTGAGGTCATTGGTTCGTGTACCGGGTTCGAGAAATTCAAACCCGAGCAACTTGAACCCAAACCAAACATACTTGACAAAGCTAATAATTTTGTTTCATTCATAGTTCACACACGTCAGACCAAAGGTTCTTCACTTTAAACTTTTCCATCCTTTTCATTTTCTAGTATAGTACATCATTTTAATGCTATTATGAGTTTTTTTTTTGTAATTCATTACAACACAAACTGTCTAGTAAGCATAGGAGAAGAGATGAAAAGGACCTCACCTTGTTGTGTTGGAGGCTAATTGTTTAATATCATCGTCATAGGCTCATCCACACTGAGTTATGACTTCGAAACCCCTTTTGATAACCATGAAATTGATGATGTCATTATTCTAATTCTATAGCTATGCAAATAGAAGAGGTGTTAGTAGAGGGAGGGTTAAGAGAGGTTGCAAAATAACAGGAAAAAAGAACCCTTAAAACTAAGGATTTTTTAAAGGAAAAATTGGTTTTAGAAGGAACAATTTTGTATGAATAATGCTGGGGAAAATCACTTTCCACCAATTATTTTGAATTTTTTTTTGTTTTATATAATTATAACTTTTTATTGTTAAACTTGATCACTCGACTTGAATCAACCCGAATGTAACCGAGTTGATTTAGTTTGAGTCTTTTAATAAATTTTTCAAAAGCTAAACTAATCAAAACCGGCCAAAATTTATTGGTTCGGGGCCAAAATCCCCTCAAACCCTAGTAAACCCAACTCGTGCCCACCACTACGAGTTGGCTCATTATGCCATCCCCAATGAGGGGTGCCACATATAGGAATTTATTGAGAAAGAAATAGGAGTGTATGTTGGGGGTGAAGGTATTAGGGTAAATTTAATGGAAGTAAAGAAGAAGCTCTTCCTCTTGGGAAGAGAGAGAATGTTTTGGAGCTCTGCTAGAGTTTTGTCATCCTAGGGTTTTCATGAGAGTTTCATCCATGGCAAGTAGCAAATACGTTTGTCCTTGGTCGCGTTTTGCTACCTGACCATCGCCTTCCTCTGATCCTCCTCACGTGACTGTTACCATATTTGATCCCTTGTAAGTTTCTCAATCGCCACAAAGAAAAGCTTTTGCTTTAGCGTTGACTAACGTCTGTGACATCCCTCAAAGTCAACTGCCCCGGACTTACCTAAAAGGGGATCAAATTGCCATTGCAATACCAGAAGAGGAATATCAGGCTGGTCTTGACAGCTGCAAGAATCATCTTCATGGTTGTCTCACTCTATCTAAAGGCGATCCTCCAATTCGGTTGGATGCCTTGCGTGCTAAGCTAGAGCTGTTATGGAAACCTATTGATCGTTGGGGCATGATCTTGTTAGGTAGAGGCTTTTATGAATTTTCCTTCTCTTATTTAGAAGAACTTCGTGGTGTGCTATCAGTTTCGTCATGGAATTTGACGCCAGGATTTTTGCGCTTGTTCTATTGGACTCCTGACTTTAACCCTCTAAATCAGAAACAAATCAATACTCAGTGTTGGATTCACATCACAGGTTTGGCGCATGAATATTAGAGATCCAAGATTATCTTTGTCATCACTGGAAGTGTTGGCACTCCTATATGCTTAGATTCTGTTACAAGAAAACTACTATAGATCACTCCTTTGGCCATTTTGCCAGGGTTCTGGTTGAAATCGATCTTTCTTCTCAATTGCGAAGCCAAGTCATTGTGGAAAGACAAAACTTTGCTTTTTTGTGGGAATTGAATATGAGAACCTTCCAGATTTTTGTAATGGTTGCCGCACCATTGGTCACACTATGATCAATTGCAATAGGAAGGGTAGAATGTAAGACAGAGATCTCAAAGACAATCTTGATCATGGTAAGACAGATCCCAAAGATCATTTTATCTTGAATCGCAGGACTGTTTCTAAGTATGTTCCTAAGCAAAAAGAGGTAACAACTATTAGGGACAAAGGAAAGGGCATCCTGGAGGTTAATGGAACAATAAAGGCTAATTCTTTTAAGGTTCTCTCTATTGATGATGATGTGGATAATCATGCTTTCCTTGGTGTAAATAATGCTCCTTTTGCTAAAGAGGATGGCTCCAATCCATTATTGGGGTTTATTAATTATAATGATACGATGAATGGTACTTGCTCCTCGAGCGCACCTGGTCTTCAATAGGATGCAGTCCCCTTGGCAAAAAACAGAACCACGATTCCGATCAAGGCATAAAAGGAAATGATCATAATTTGAGCCAAGTGGTTTTGGAAGAAGGTAGCAATAGGCAAAAGAATCAAAGCTCAGGTTGCAATGCTCAGCAACATATTGAAAAACTGGAATCCTCATAGCCTTCGGGTGTGAATTTTGGCACTGATGTGGCTAAAGCTATTAATGACTCTCCTGATTTGGTATAAGTTCTTGGCACATCTGTTCCGAATCAAGAGTTGATTGAAAAGCAAGCTTCCATAGTTCGGTTAGGAGATCAAGTGCTCACTCCTGGTGTTCTTTCGGATAACATCCATTCTAATAAGCCTCTCTTTACAGGGAAAGCTATGCCTAAGTGTGTTGCTAAGGATTTGCAATTGGCAGGGAAATTCTGGGGTTATGCCTCTGATGATGAGAAAGATTTTGTCTCAATGACTAGGGAACAACCTCCACGACATGCTCAAGCTGTTGAGAGTAGTAAGTGTTGGGTTCAAAATCCCTTTTGACATGTGGTTTTAATGAAAACAAATCTTATGAACTAAATCTTAAGTATTATGAATGGTGATCTACTGATGTTTGCACTTGAGAATGTTTAAAACAGGAAGTTACTCAAACCATCAAGTGTATATAATACACTCAACAACTGAAGAATCAGAGTAGCATCAGAAGATTACAACAGTAGTATTACAAGCTTCATTGAGACATCATAAGTGTGTTACTAAGTCACAAGTGATCTGCATAAGAAGGTTCACAAGAGAGAAGAAGAGAGAAGACTCATAAATGAGAAGAGAAAGTTCTTGACAAGAGAAATTTCTTGAGTTTGCTGATTGGATCTTTAGAGTAGCGCAACTACTAAGCAGGAGATATTCTCACTGCCCAAGTATGCATCTGTTAGAAAATATCATGTCAATAACTACCTCAATAACATTTAAGGTCTTAACTCTCTCATGGACAAATCAAGTGTCATATAAGCATAAGAAGACTCGTGCCAGAAAAAAGAAAGTTCGCACCAATAGCAGAATTCCAATCATGAGAAAGTTTAAGAACATTCAGGAAAATTCATCAGAACATTCACGTTGAAAATCTGTTAAAGTCAAGTATGAGGAAGAAGAATGTTCCATGTCAGAAAATTCGTAAAATAGAAAGTTCATTCTGTTCAGAAAGTTCAGCAGAATGAAGTTCATTCTGTTCAGAAAGTTCAACAATAGAAAGTTCATTTTGTTCGTCACAAAGTTTGCAGTTCAGAGAGTTCAGCAGAAGGAAGTTTATTCTATCCGTTGTAGATTGAAACGCTGGGATCTACGCTCCTGATATAAAAGCAAAACTATCTGCAGAAGAGAGAGAAACTACTTAATGGTCACCATACTTTCTAACCGTCATTAATGAAGGAAAAAGTATAAAAGGGAACTCATAATGTCATTTGAAGGTGTGAGAGTGGGATTAAACAGAGCCTTAACAGATTTGCATCATCCCCACCTTTTCTCCACCCTGCCTTAAACTTTCTATCACGAGATCAGAAAGTTTGTAGAAAGTTTACTGCAAGTGTTCTGCGATAGAAAGTTCACTACAGAAGCATCTTCAACTTATTCCTTCAAAGCACATCCACTTCATAAGTGTTCTTCAGCTGAAATGCATCTCAATCAGGTGTGTGAATGGGTTTACACTAAGCTTCAACAGTTTTTCATCATCCCCATCTTTTCTCCACCTTGTCTCAAACTTTCTATCACGAGCAGAAGTTTGTAGGAAGTTTACTGCAAGTTCTCTGCAATAGAAAGTTTACTGCAGAAGCATCTTCAGCTTATTTCTTCAAAGTGCATCCACTCCATGAGTGTTCTTCAACTGAAATGCATCACAATCAAAGAGGAAGAGAGATAAATGCAAGCCTTATAAAGATTCACCTTTGCTCTCCTTTATTCCCCACTTTTACACTCTTATGTATTTGTACTATACACCTTGGGATTATCTTTAAGAGTGTTGTAGCTTGTATTTACACTTTTGGGTAATCTTCTTTTCAAATTACCTTTATCCCACAAACCCAAACTTTTGTAAAAGTTCAGTAGGTAGAGCTATAGAAAACTACCATATAGAGCCTGAAGAGGCTTGAAGAAAGAATACTAGCTTCTATGAAGGAAGATAGCTTGGAGAAGCTATTCCAAAGAATACTCAGTTGTAGAGCCTGAAGAGGCTTGAAGAAAGAATACTAGCTTCTTGACTTAGTTATTGCGGCAGCGCTAGTGGGAAGGCAACTTGGAGAAGCTGTGGAAAGAATACTTAACTTGTACTATTTCGTGGAGATAGTGGAAAATCTCACCGTGGGTGAAGAGTGGATGTAGCCCATGGTTTTTGGGTGAACCACTATAAAAATATGATGTGCAATATTCTTCTTTCTTATCTTTGCATACTTTACTTTCTGTTCATACTGCAGCATTCTCTAATAAGCAATCAACTGTCTGATGTTTAAAATAGAACTTTCTAACGATTGCATAATACTTTCTCTTACATGCCATTTTCTCAATGAGAGAAAGTTCAATAAAACTGTATTGTGTTCATATAACTTGTGTTCTGTTTTAAAACTCATGCCTATCTTTAGAAGCTTTTACTTACACTGTGTCTATCATTAGAAGCTTCTGTTTTTGAACATTTTGTCTTTAACTTGCAAACTTACTCATGAATGTGTTTTGCACTGATTATCAATCTTTCTCTGAAATACCTTTAGATAATCTGATTAGCTTTCAACTCTCTCTAAATGACCGCGTTTAACTGAAAGCTAATTGTTGCAAATATTACGAAATGTTTTTATGCATAGCACATCAAAAAACTCATCTGCAAAGAACTTGTTCTATGAGAGAAAGTTCACTGCGTGGAACCTTCTAATGTAGGCTCACCACATGGGAATTTTCAATGTAGGTTCACTGCATGGAACCTTCTAATGTAGGTTCACTGCGTGGAACCTTCTATTGTAAGTTCACTGCATGAAACTCTCTCAAGTAGAAAATGTTAATAAAACTGTTTTATGTCAACATGAGTATATTTATTGTAGGAGGTTCACGTGACACATCAATGCACAAATCAATCTATCTTGAACCTTCACATCTAAGAGGACATTCATTTAAAATGTTCTATGAAACATGTGCATATAATAGAACGTTCTGAAACATTACTTTATGCAAATCAATTCATCTCCAAGTATCAACTTGAGAGAATGTTCTAAAATTTTTCATGCTAAAATGATTAAAGGTCATAAATTTTCAAAGGGTCACAATCCAACCCCCTTGTTGTGACTCTCTGTGTTACCTTAAGTAAGTTCATGGTCGTTTTAACTAATCTCAATAGAAGAGGCTCAGACAATAGAAGTCTCAAGCTTCCAAAGTTGGCTCTTATAATACCGTAACAAAGGAGGTAGTCATTCTTTTAATCTATGAAGATTATTTATTGGAATGCAAATGGTCTAGGAAATGATGCTACTAACTTGTTCTCAAGAATATGTGTCTATCACATAAACTAGATTTCTTATTCATCCATGAACCATGGGTGGCATATTCTCAAGTTCCACTTTCTTTTTCGAGATAGATTAATTTAAAGCCTTTTGTTGAAAATAGCAGGTTCAATCTTTTGCCCAAATTTTGGGGCTTTTGTGCTACCAATCTTAGTCCTACAATTGTCTCATCCACTTCTCAGCAAGTATCTACTTCAGTTAATTAGGATAATCAAACATGTTACATAGTAGTTGTTTTCGCTAGTAAGAATAATATTACTAGGCGATAACTTTGGCTGGACTTAGCTCAACTACAACAATTGGTCCTTGGTGCATTCTTGGTGATTTAATTCAGTTTTGGGTTCTCACAAAAGGAGGGGTGGCAGAATTCCTCAGCAAATAGCTTGTGATGAATTTAAAGCTTGGATTGATTCTTGTTTTTTAACTCAACTTGTTATAAGGGAAGCTGAATTTACTTGGTCTAATGGAAGGCAAGCTAGAGTTCGCATTGAGAGTAGGTTGGGTAGATCTTTTTGTAATGATTCTTGACTTAATCATTGGAGCTTGTTGCAGCTCAGGCAAGTACACCTGATCGTAACTCGTAATAAAAGTGGAGTATTTTTAAGACTGCGAATGTCAAACCCACAGAGAATGCGCGAGTACTAACGTAATAAAGATCTTATATTATTTAAGCTATCGAAATTAATAGGTTGGGATTAAAACAAATGATCTAAGAAAACCAGAATAAAACTAAATCGTAAGTACAGGAGTAAGATTGAATAGAAAAAGGCTAGGGGAATCAGGTTCACTAATACTAGATCCTGAATCTATTACCCTGCTATTACTAACTATATCTCCTTATTGAAAGCCAATCACTTACTCTAAAATTACTAACACCATTTGGTCATGCAATGTTAATAGTCTTCTTCATAAATAACTACCCCGTTTGGTCATGCAAGGAAATTAAAAAAAGAGCATTAAGAACTAGTAACTTTATCAATTCAATGACTGATTGGAAATAAACAGTTACCCTTGACCGGGCATAAAACGCGAATTCTGTTAATCCTAGAGTTCCATTAACCAATTGTGGTATGATCGCCTCCAATTAACTAATTTATTAAGGACTGGTCAGATCCTATGGGATTAAGCATGCTAGAAAAACACATTCATAAGGATAATAAGAAGTTCATAATAGTAATTAAATAAATGTCAAGAACATCGTAAAAGATCCCTCATCACTCCTAGTGATGGAATTAGCTACTCATACTGTTACTCAACATAATAGAATAGCGTAAACCCAAACATAAATTCCTAAAAGACATGATTAAATAGAACTGGGACACCCTTTCGGTATGTTGGTGATCCTCTCGTTTGTTCCTCACATCCTCATGAGCTCCGGCAGCAGAACAGAATTGGCAAGAAGCTTCGATGATTCAAAACTGTGAAAAACTTTCAAAAAGGGGGCTGAGATTCAGAATTTCGCCAAAAGGTGTTAAGTCTAGGCTAAGATGGCCTATTTATAGGTTGGGATGCGGATTAGGCCATCTGGCTTCAAATCTGCACAATATGGGACGGGGTACGGCCGTATTGAATATATACACGGCTGTACCGGACTTTAATCTCGATACTGGCCCGTACTTGTGCACTCTGCACTCCCTGACATCAACTGTGTACGGCCGTACTCCCTTTGGTACGGCGGTACTAAACTTTTTCATCGGCGCCAGGCTGTACTTGTTGGAATCAAGTGGATTCAGAAACAATGTCCCTTAATTGTTTTGATGATAACAAATAGTTAATTGAACAATTTATCCTAGATGTGTTTGTTAGTGTGCAGAATTCACTGTTTATTAGAAGAAAATGTCTCAGAAGACTATGCAATGTGTGCATTTCACCCTCCATTTGACTAGTCTGAGTCTGGCAATGATCATCTGGAAAGTGTTGCTGACGTCACCATTTTATAGCCTCACTCTGAAATGGTCAAAGCTCTGTTGGTAGTCAACGCTCTGATAGACCCTGCTCTGTTGAGACCATGCTTTGATATGGTCAAAGCTCTTATGTTGGTCAACGCTCAAACAGACCATGAATAAAGCCTTCATCCATTTTTACATGACTCCAATATATGAAAGGCCAACAAATTCTGTACTGAAGAACTTGCCTCCGTTTCAAGATCATTCTGGTGAACAAAGTATCTCAGTAACAAGCATTATCTGTTTGACAGATGCTCTGATTGGAAATCAGACTAAGTGTTCATTAAAGGCTACTTTAAGCATTAAAGAGATCTCATTGATGAATATTTTAATGTACGAGGAATTAAAGGGCAAAGTGAATGTCAACGGATATAATCATAAAAAGACTTGCTCTAGAAGTGTCTCATATTCAAAAAGCCCATAAGAGACAAGATCATGATATTGTCTGCTGTGTCAGTATGCAAGAGCAGAGTTGAAAGCGATGTGACTTGCTAAAAGCCACAAAAAGGGGATATGAAGTTTTGTCTTTTGGTGAAAGAGCTGTTAGGTCATAACAGTACTATTCACAACCTTAGCTATATATATCTTACTTCTTCCACTAAAGTACGTGAACACTTGAAAGCGCTTAAAAACGAAACTATTCCAACATCTGAGACAATGAGCAACAAAGAAATTATTCCAAGTCTCTGAGATCACATTGAACAAACACTTAAACGTTTTATTCTTTCTGTTTAAAAGTTATTCTTTGTGCTTAAGTTTTTTATTGTAAATCCTCTCTACTGAGAGTTATTGTTATTGTTTTAAACTACTTTTGAACTCTGTATTTAGCCCAGTAGTGTCTGTATTCCTTAAAGACTTGACTGCACTAAGTCGTTCTAAGAAGTTGTGAGTATAGCCAGTTTAGCAGTAGTATACTCTTAAGTGTAATCAGATTGATTATAGTGGAGAAATCCTTCAAGTGTGTGAAGGGACTAGACGTGTCAAGTGATAGTGAACTAGTATAAATCACTGTGTCATTCTCTTCTCTTCCCTTTACTTGTTTAATTTGCTATTTTGTTAAAGAGTTGTTTTAAAAAAAAGGTTTTCATAAACGCACAAGCTTTGCGAAAAGATTTCTAAAACCCAATTCGAACCCCCCTTTCTTGTGTTTTTGCCACATTCAATTGGCTCGGCCTCTTGGTTGAGCGCTTAATAGTGTAAGAGGAAAATATCTTATTCTTTTTACATGACAAGCAATTAAGCCGGTGGTCACGTTAACTGTCCTCCTTTGTTCACTGGAACAAACTACGACTACTGGAAAGATAAAGTGAAAACTTTCTTCGAGTCTTAACAACTCGAACTCTGGGATATCGTTCGAAAACAATATACTGAACCAGTTGATTCCAAGAATAAACCCATTCCTAGGGAAAAGTGGGAAGATGAGCATAAGAAAGCCTATCAACTGAATCAAAAGGCAAGATATTTTTTTATTTATGCCATCTCTGAGAAAGAGTATGAGAAATGTGGGAAGAATGAAATTGCCAAAAAAATTTGGGACTCATTGGCCTTGGCCTATGAGGGTATTTCCCAAGTATTTTATTGTAGTTCAAATATATGTTGATGATATTATCTTTAGTGCTACTAATCAATCTCTTTGTGAAGAATTCTCTAAGCTTATACATAATGAGTTTGAAATAAGTATGATGGGAAAATTGAAATTCTTCCTTGGTATTCAAATCAAGCAATGTCAAGATGGAACCTATATCCATCAGACTAAATATGTGAAAGAACTTTTGAAGAAGTTCAAGCTTGAGGAAACCAAACCAATGAGCACACCAATGCATCAAACATGTGCTCTAAGAAAAGATGAATCTAGTAAAAAGGTAGACTAAAAGGTATATAGAGGTATGACTGGTTCACACCTTTATCTTACTGCCTCAAGGCTGGATATTATGTTTAGTTGTGCTTATGTGCAAGATTCCAATATGATCCTAGAGAATCTCATTTAACTGCTGTTAAGAGAATCTTTAGGTATCTCAAAGGAACAACTAATCTTGGTTTGCTTTATAAGAATTATGATAATTACAAGTTAGTAGGTTTCTGTGATGCTGACTTTGCTGGAGATAGAGTTGAAAGAAAGAGCACAAGTGGTGGCTGCTAATTTCTTGGAGCAAACCTTATCTCGTAGTCCAGCAAATGGCAAAGCACAATTGCACTATCAATAGTAGAAGCTGAGTATATATCTGCAGCAAGCCGTAGCTCACAACTTTTATGGATGAAGTATCAGCTTGAGGACTATCAGATAAAAGAGAGTAACATTCCTATATACTGTGATAATACCTCTGCAATATGTTTGACTAAGAATCCTATTTTACATTCACGTGCTAAATATATTGAAATTAAACATCACTTCATTAGAGACTATTTTCAGAAAGGGATACTTGAAATTAAATTTATTGATACTGACCATCAATGGGCAAATATCTTTACAAAACCCCTTGCTGAAGATAGATTCAACTTTATAAGAAAAAACTTGAATTTTCATCTTATAAAGGAATGAGTTTTTAATTTGAATATATTTGCTTCTGTTTTATGTGTCTCTGAAATGCTTGAATCAGATAGCTTACCTGCCTCTGTTTTCATGTGTTCGTCTGTTTCTTAAAAGTGCCTCTGTTTTTGTTATTGCGTCTATTTTTCACAGGTGTCTCTGTTTTTATGTGTTCGTCTGTTATACATGTATGCTTCTGTTTTTAGGTTGGTTCTGTTTATATTATATTTATTAATTATTAAATTCATTATTTGTATCATCTGTCGTTGTTAACTATTCATATTTATGTGAGTCTGTTGCATTCATTACAAGTTCCCTCTGGGAGTCTTGTATACATGTGTCTCTCTGAGATTGGTTGATACGTTAGTGGATGAGGATTACTCTCACTGAGTCATAATTATTTTTTACTGCCCGAGGATTGTTTTACTGCGCCTCTTTAAGACTAAGCGTGACACGTTTCATTTATGAAACGACAGATCGTTTATTTCATTTATTTTTGAAAACTGAACAAGGCGGTTTACCTTCTTCAACACGTTTAAAACCCACTCACTCCACTCACTCACCCACTACCCACTCTATCTCTCTCTAAGAAGTCTCACACTTGAAACCCTAAACCCCATTTTCGCTACCTGCTCTTTGCTTCTTCTGCTATCTCTACAATGGCCGCTCCACAACAAGTTGTGTATGGTCCTAAAGAAGAACCACAACCTACCTTGACAAACCTCGAGCAACATCAACCGAAAGTGATGTGTGAATTAAAAGTAAACTTCAAAGAACTGGCTGAAAATGAGTACGATTTCAGAGCTGATTTCGCTGATATGGGCATCATAGATTTATTCTACATGGAGAACCACCCCATCTACCCAGAGCTGGTGAAAAAGTTCTGGATTGCCAGGATCAAAGACAACACTCTCTACAGCTATGTGCAAAAGATAAACATAGTGATAACTCAGGATTTGATTAATGAGGTTATCAAGTACCCAAACTTCGGAAGAATACTCAAGGGCTACTGGGAAAATGAGTATGGTGGAATGGACACTATCAACTCTACATCTATGAGAAGGTTGAGGGTTCAAAGATTGTGAACATGAAGAACAAGTTTCGGGTGCTCTTCAAGATCATCAAGAACTACATTTTACCCAAGTCCGGGTCCGTGGACACTATGAGCATAGACCACAAGTTTTTAATGTGGCATTATGAACTTAAATCCAAGATTAACCTGCCAAGTCTCAACTTTGATCACTTATGCAGAAATGTTGCCTTCTCTAGGAAAAGGAAGAACCCGAATATACCCTATGAAAGAGTGATCTCTGCAATTTTGGATAATCAAGGATTGATTAGGCATCTTCAAGGCTTGAATGCTGAAGAAGCTGGTGTTGCACTTCAAACTTGCAGTGCACCAACCTTCAACAGTGAGAACTTGAAGAAGATGATAGTTTTATCTTCTGAGGTTATTGCTGCTATCCAGAAGGAAGAAGAGGAAGCTGCTGTCAAACCTATTAGGAAGGGAAAGAGGAAGATTACTCATGATGCTCCTGCTCAGTTTACTAGGAGAATCGAAAGAGGTACTGACATTCACATTGCCTCTAAGCCTACTCTACTGGTTCTACCAGTGAGACCTGCTTGCATCCCTCTTTGCTGCTCGAAGAGGATGAAGACAAGAAAGAAGTAATAGCAGAGTTCCTGAAAAAGACATGTGAAGAAGCTGCTCAGTTTCATGCTGAATTGAGAGCCAAAAGGCTTCAGGAACAAGCCTCTGCTGCTGTTGCTGCTCCCTCCACTACTCCTTCTACTGTTGCCTCCAGCACTGCTGGTGTAACTACTAAGAGGAAGATGATTCACAAGCTAAGTGAAATTCCTCAAAAGAAAACCAAGGTACTTGATCAAGTTGTTAATTTGTATGATTCTGTGTATGGTACTGCCACTGCTAAAATTGGTTTTTCTGTAACCCAACCAACTCAATCCTCTCAATCCTTGCCTTCAAACCCTATTTCTCCTCCACAAACTTCTAAACTAACTTCATCTAAACTACCTCCATTACCCTCTGATTCCTCTTCATCTGATAATGATGAAGAAGATCATGTCTCTTTGAGACAAAGACATAGACCTTTACCCAAAGTCTCAATCCCTTACATTGAGCCTCTCTCTGTTGCTCTCCCACCAACCACTACTTCTGAACCAATACCACCACCACAACCACAAACCACACAAACACCACTACAACCTAAACCTACCACTCCACCTAGACCTAAATCACCATCGCCAGTCCAACCTGATTTAAACCTCCCTTCACAACCTGAAACAAACACTGAAACTATCAACCATGAACCTCAATCTCCTACATCTGGCTCTGATATGATTTGTAAAGCTCATCCCCTTACTACCTTAACACCCATTTCACATCCCTTTCTTCAACTTGCTATCCTATATTACCTTTACCACCACACATTATATCTTCACCATAGTCACCAATCCACCCCGTGTCTGAACCTACTACTAAACCAATTGTAGATGATGACATTGTCATTGCCGCTACAATTGCCTCAGAGGTAGTTCAATACCTTGAACAAGATGATGATGATGTAACCATCATTGAACCACCAATCCAATCACTTCCTGCTACAATAACTCCAGCTACTCAAATTGGCTGTGAACCTCCACCAAACCATCATGAAGCAACCATTGTGCCTCAGCCAAATCCGCGCCTCTTTGCGGGATTTGAGATGTTTAAGGCTAGGAGAACATTTGAGCTGGATATAGAGAGATATATTTGGGAAAATAGAATGGATGGTGTTGGTACTGCACAGGCTCAAGAGGACTTCTATGAGAATTTGCATTTTTTGAATTTTTGGTTTGAGAAGCACATGAAGGATCAGCTTGAGAGAAATAGGAGACTTTTGATTGCTCCTGCTTGGAGAGTACCTCAAAGGGGAGTAATTCCTATTGTGGGAACTAGAAGCTGCTCCTATACCTCCACTTGCCCCTATTCCTCCACCTTCATCACAACCAGTAACTCCTCCTCCTACTTCAACTGTAATGGTTTCTCAGCCCTCTGCTTCTAGTTCTACTTCTGCATCTAGTAGTCACTCTGTTGTGGTTCCAAAAGAGGTCTTGCACTAACTTGTTAAAGACAACGGGAACTTCAAGCAATTCATGGAAGCATCGAATAAGGGACATGAGGATGTTACTTCTATGCTGTAGTTTATTGAGGATCAGCTGAAGAAACCTTAGATAGCCATTAGGTTTTTCACGCTTTTGGTTTTTAGCCTTATACTTGTTTTTATTTTCTTTGATTAAAAACTTTTTGTAATTTGGTACTTCAACCTAATTAATGAAATCATTTTTGGTTCTCAATTTGTTTTACTTTATCTTTCTCAAACTCTGTTTTGACTATGATGTTCTGTATATATTCTTAACCTTTTTGTCTGATGACAAAAGGGGGAGAAGAAAACAGAGAAATATAGAGTAATCGATTAACCTAATGTATCAACCAAGTGTTATCATGCATTGCATTTACTCTTTGCTCTGATACATTGCATTATATTTTGCATTATTTAATCTGATACATTATTCTAGAATGTATGCTCTGATGTTGTATGCTCTAATACTTTATTTGAAATGCTCTAATGTGATACATGTATCTGATGTGACTTTACACTTAGAAAATATTTATATGTGCTTAATTCAGGGGGAGCCTCTGAAATTCTTTTTAGTAAATATTTTTCTAATGGAAAATTGTTCATCAATTTTTGTATTTGTCATCATAAAAAAGGGAGAGATTGTTGGAATCAAGTAGATTCAGAAACAGTGACCCTTAATTGTTTTGATGATAACAAATAGTAAATAGAATAATTTATCCTCTGATGCGTTTGTTAGTGTGCAGAATTCACTGTTCATCATAAAGAAATGTCTCAGAAGACTATGCCAATGTGTGCATTTCACCCTCCGTTTGACTAGTCTGAGTTTGGCAATGATCGTCTGGAAAGTGTTGCTGACGTCGTCGTCTGTTGGCAGTCAACGCTCTGATAGACCCTGCTCTGTTGAGACCATGCTCTGATATGGTCAAAGCTCTAATGTTGGTCAACGCTCAAATAGACCATGAATATGTTGGATCGAGTGCTTACTACTAGGCCAAAAGTTATAGCTGTTATTCAGGATGCTACCCTTTCTACTTAACCGTAACAGCTCAAGCGCCACGTGTCGATTGTGACTTGACCCCACCTGGGCCTCTGCCATGGGATAATTGATGCCACAACCTGGAAATAATCTCCCCCTCAACAATTGCTCCCGCTGGGAATCGAACACGTGACCTTGGCTCTGATACCAATTGTTGGATTGAGCGCTTAGCTATAGCTGTTAGTCAGGGCACAACCCTTTCTACTTAACCATAACAACCCAAGCGCCACATGTCGATTGTGACTTGACCCCACCTGGGCCTCCGCCACGGGACAATTGATGCCACAACCTTGCAACAGAATAAACTACACAGTAGAAGCCTTCGTCCGTTTTTACATGACTCCAATATATAAAAGGCTAACAAATTCTGTACTGAAGAACTTGCCTCCGTCTTATGATCATTCTGGTGAACAGAGTATCTCAATAACAAGCATTGTCTGTTTGACATATGCTCTAATTGGAAATCAGATTGAGTGTTCATTAAAGGCTACTTCAAGTATTAAAGAGATCTCATTGATAAGTATTTTAATGTACGAGGAATCAAAAGCCAAAGGGAATGTCAACAGATTTAATCATCAGAAAACTTGCTCTAAAAGTGTCTCATATTCAAAAAGCTTATAAGAGACAAGATCCTGCTATTGTCTGCTATGTCAGTATGCAAGAGCAAAGTTGAAAGCAACGTGACTTGCTAAAAGCCACAAAAAGGGGATTTGAATTTTTGTCCTTTAGTGAAAGAGTTGTTAGGTCACAGCGGCACTATTCACAACCCTAGCTATATATACCTTATTTCTTCTACTGAAGTAGGTGAACGCTTGAAAACGCTTAAAAACAAATCTATTCCCACATCTGAGACAATTAGTAACCAAGAAATTATTCAAGTCTATGAGATCACATTAAACAAGTATTTAAACGTTTTATTCTTTCTGTTTGAAGGTTATTCTTTGTGCTTAAGTTTTTCGTTGTAAATGTCTCGGTTGAGAGTTATTGTTATTGTTTCAAACTACTTTTGAACTCTGCATTTAGCCTAGTAGTGACTGTATTCCCTAGAGGCTTGACTGCACTAAGTCGTTCTAAGAAGTTGTGAGTATAGCCAGTTTGGCAGTAGTATACTCTCAAGTGTAATCAGATTGATTATAGTGGAGAAATCCTTCAAGTGTGTGAAGGGACTAGACATAGCTATTAGGTGATAGTGAACTAGTATAAATCACTGTTTCATTCTCTTCTCTTCCCTTTACTTGTTTACTTTGCTATTTTGTTAAAGAGTTGTCTTAAAAAAGGCTTTCATAAACACACAAGCTTTGCAAAAAGATTTCTAAAACCCAATTCAAACCCCTCTTTCTTGTGTTTTTGCCACGTTCAGTACTGACCAAGGGGGTAAGGCCCCTGCTGCTTCTCTGATATAGGTACGGCCATACGACTGATTATTAGGACATACCGCTCGTCCAGAAGTGCCAAAAATCTCAAAAACGTGCCAGTTCAGTCTATTCTCGCATTTTTTGCTCTGAGTGGTGTCTTTATGATATTTATACAAAACAGGACATAAATGAGTACTTTTATACTTTAAATAGCACATAATGATATAATTAAGTACTAAAAATGCCCTATAAAAGTAGATAAATTAGTGTCTTAACAGAGCTCTTCTTCTTGTTGTACCCTCCCAGAAGTCATTCGGTTCACCATCCCCTGCTGCTTATCATGAAACAAGGTGCTCAATCCTTCCCTTCCTCTTTTAAATTTCAGAAAATGTGGATTGATCACCCTGATTGCAAAAGGCTAGTTTCTGAAGTGAGGAATACAACTTTCCTGGGCTGCCCAATGGTTGTTCTTAGCCAGAAGCTCAAGGCCTTGAAATTGGAATTGAATAATTGGAACAAGGACCTTTTTTGTGATGTCCATAAAAGAGTTATGACTGCTTTTGCTGAGGTTGATAACATTCAATAGTAGATTGCTGCATCTCCTTTCTCTGATGCTTTGTTTGAGAAAGAACATCTGGCTCAATCAAATTTGCAGCAGGCTTTGATGTATCAGAAAATTTTTTGGAAACAAAAGGCTATGATCAATTGGCATCTTAGTGGAGACCAAAACACTGCATATTTTCACATATTAGCTAAAGTAAGATTGGCTTAAAAAAGAATGTCTATTTTGATGGTGGATGATGCTATTCTAGATAATGATTCTGATATAGAACACCATGAGCTACATTTCTATTCCTCTCTATATGCTTCTAATAATTCTTGTGTGGACAATGGTATTGCTGGTCATGACACCTCGTTTAGTTTCTAGGCAAAATAACATCATACTTACTAATTTGCCTTCTTCGGAAGAGATCAGACAAGCTGTTTTTGCTATGGATGGTAGTAGTGCTCCAAGTCTTGATGGGTATGGAGGTTCCTTTTATCAAGCTTTCTGGGAAAGGGTTGGTTTTGATGTTTGTAATGCAGTCTTTCACTACAAGAATAATGAGTCCTACCTACGGCATTTTTTCGTGGGTCAAGTTTGCAGGAAATTATCGTGGGCCTAAGCCCCAGGAAATGAAAAATTTGAATTTTGTGACTTATTCTCGTAGGCCCTAACCCACGATACTGGACGGAGATGTTTCCGGTGGCTTTTCCCACGTTAATGTGAACCTGACCCATGGTACTGTTAGCCTCTGACACCTTTGACCACATTGTGTGGGTCATCTTCGACGGTAGGTACCAGTTTCGACTAACGTGGGTTTAAGCCCACGAAAATCTCTGACATGGCCGCAGAAAAAAACTTCATTTGTACCGCCTGGTCTATTCATTCATCCGGATCCCACTTCGTTCATTCCCTCTTCTCTTCGGTTTCAACCAAAAAGATTCCCTCTTCTTTGTTCCCTCTCCCTCTCCCACAGCTTGCACGTCCATCTCCTGCATTCCCTGTCCCTCTCTTCCCCATTTTACTCTTAACAGTAAGTTTATTTATCTCTTTCACTATTTATCTCTATTTCAAAAAAAATTATCTGCACTCGTCTATATTTCATTTTTTGTTAGTAAATCCGGAACCACCTCACCAGACTCACAATCACCGGACTCACCACCACCGGAATCACTTACTTAAAGGTTAGTATTATTTGATTTTTTTAACAGAATATTTATTATATATTTATTTAGTAATTTATTAATTATATAAATATATTTATTGGCTGTTAATATATTTTTTAAAATATAAGGGAAAAATATATAATTTTGTTAATATATTATCTGATTATTTGTTTTTTTTTTTGATGAAATCTGAATATTTGTTTTGCTATTAATATGTATAATATTCTGAAATTGTGTGAATAAAAAATTGTTCCTACTAGAAATTAGTTTATTGACCGTTAGTATTTTTTTTGATGAAATCTGAATATTTGATTTGTTATTAATATGTATAATATTCTGAAATTATGTGAATAAAAAATTGTTCATACTAGAAATTAGTTTATTGACCATTAGTATTTTTTTGTCAATAAATATGTATATTATATTTTTGTTAATATATAATATTCTGAAATTTTTTTTGTTATTAATATGTGTAATATTTATGTTAATTGTCAAATTATATTGGGATAAAATACGTTTTAGCTCTATTTTTTTTCGTTAAACTTATATTAGGATAATTTTATACATTTTTTATTTGTTTATTAAATTAGTTATCCCTATGTTAATTGTCAATAGTTATTAGTTATATAGTAAATTATATGTTAGGAAAAATGTAACACCCGTGTTTTAGCTGTAGTTTTTTTTCCGTGCTGCTGTGATTATTTGTGTGATATTTTTAATTTATTTTGAGTGTATTTATTATATGCAAATCTTTTTTATATGTAATATGCAGCAAATGGACCGAAGTTGGCTGTATGATAGGACTTATTCTGGAAGAAGAGGTTTGAAAAAAGCTTTTACAAAAGGGGTTGATCGGTTTGTCCGTTACGCAAAGCGCCATGATAGTTACCGTATTGAAGGGGGATTAGATGTCCGTGTGCGACATGCAAGTGCCAAGGTGTGTTGACTGATGAAGAGGTCACAATGCACTTGTATCATGTGGGGTTTAAGCCTAATTATTGGATTTGGACTAGTCACGGCGAAGTTGTTCCCACTATTGATCTGCATGTTGAAGACAATTTTGTGGGTGCCTCAAGCAGTGGACCATCGAATATGCAATATGAGCAGTTTGATGTGATGCAGGGGATGATTACTAATGCTCTAGGGGTGAATGTGTCCTTCGATGAGGAGCAATATGATGACACGGCAGAACTTCTAAATGAGGAAGCACAAAGATTCTACAATCTTTTGACAGAGTCGAACACTCATTGATTGGAGAGTTTGATCAATCTATGTTATCAATTTCTGTGAGGCTTTTAGGTCTCAGATCAACCTTCAATTGTGCTGAGACGTGCTTGGATTATATGTCCCAAATCATGTTAGACGCAACACCTGTTAAAGATGGTTTGCCACAGAGTTATTATGATGCTAAAAGGCTGGTGTCCAAGCTGGGTTTAGGCGTTAAAAGGATCGATTTTGTGTGAACGGTTGTATGTTGTATTACGATAATGAATTTGGCACAAATGATAGTGCATTGGTTGAATGTAAATTTTGCCAACAGCCTAGGTACCGTGTCCGCAAAAAGGGGACGAGTAGGAGTAAACCAGTTCCAAAGAAGGCCATGTTTTATCTGCCTATTGTATCAAGGCTACAAAGATTGTTCGCATCGATGCAGACTGTAGGTAAAATGATGTGGCGCTATGACAACATAATAACTTCAGGTGAGTTGTGACATCCATCTAATGGTAAGGCATGGAAGCACTTTGATCGGGTGCATCCTGATTTTGTAGCAGATCCACGCGATGTCCAACTTGGGTTATGCTCTGATGGGTTTACACCGTATGTTCAGTCGAAGGCTACAGCATATTCGTGCTGGCTAGTTATTGTCACCCCGTACAATCTCCCTTCTGATATGTGCATGACTAAACCCTACATGTTCTTAGCTTGTGTAATTCCCGACCCAGATTTACCAACAGCTGGTATTGACATTATTTGCAACCTCTGATTGATGATTTGAAGAGGCTGTGGACTGGTGTTGTTACATATGATATTTCTCGAAAGAAAAACTTTATGATGAGAGCAGCCCTGGTGTGGACCATTAATGACTTTTCTGCTTACGGCATGTTATCTAGGTAGGGGACTCATGGTAAATTGGCATGCCCGATATGCATGGAGGACACAAAGTCATTCACCTTGCACTACAGGGGGAAGGCTTCTTGGTTTGACGCGCACCGTAGGTTCTTACCAACAGCCTAGGTACCGTGTCCGCAAAAAGGGGACGAGTAGGAGTAAACCAGTTCCAAGGAAGGCCATGTTTTATCTGCCTATTGTATCAAGGCTACAAAGATTGTTCGCATCGATGCAGACTGTAGGTAAAATGATGTGGCACTATGACAACATAATAACTTCAGGTGAGTTGTGACATCCATCTAATGGTAAGGCATGGAAGCACTTTGATCGGGTGCATCCTGATTTTGTAGCAGATCCACGTGATGTCCAACTTAGGTTATGCTCTGATGGGTTTACACCGTATGTTCAGTCGAAGGCTACAGCATATTCGTGCTGGCTAGTTATTGTCACCCCGTACAATCTCCCTTCTGATATGTGCATGACTAAACCCTACATGTTCTTAGCTTGTGTAATTCCCGACCCAGATTCACCAACAGCTGGTATTGACATTATTTGCAACCTCTGATTGATGATTTGAAGAGGCTGTGGACTGGTGTTGTTACATATGATATTTCTCGAAAGAAAAACTTTATGATGAGAGCAGCCCTGGTGTGGACCATTAATGACTTTTCTGCTTACGGCATGTTATCTAGGTAGGGGACTCATGGTAAATTGGCATGCCCGATATGCATGGAGGACACAAAGTCATTCACCTTGCACTACAGGGGGAAGGCTTCTTGGTTTGACGCGCACCGTAGGTTCTTACCAAGCGATCATCCATTTAGGCGAATAAGAATGCCTTCAAAAGGGGGTAGTTGAAAATGAAGGCCCACCACGTAGGTTGACGTCGGAAGAGGTATGGAGAAGATTTAAGGATCATTCAAAAGTAAAAGTTATAAATGGTGTTGTTGAACGACTAGTAGAGGGTTATAGACAGTGGCATAATTGGACAAAAAGAAGTATTTTTTGGGATCTCTAGTATTGGAAAGACAATTTACTGAGGCACAATCTCGATGCTATGCACATTGAAAAGAATTTTTTTGACAATATATTTAACACTGTCATGAATGTGAAGGGCAAAACCAAAGACAGCGAGAAAGCTAGAAAGGACTTAGCTATTTACTGCAGACGAAATGACTTGTTGTTGGTGGATGACCAGGCTACTGGGAAGACTTTAAAACCGGAAGCCAATTACACTTTATCCTCCGAAAAAGTTAAAGCAGTTTATCAGTAGATAAGAGAACTCAAGATATCTTATGGTTATTCTTCAAATATATCAAGATGTGCAAATGTGAACGGTGGGAATATGCAAGGAATGAAGAGTCATGATTGTCATGTATTCATGAAATGTTTACTTCCGATCGCCTTTAGTACGTTGCCAGCACATGTTTTGAACTCACTGACTGAAATTAGTCAATTTTTTAAGAACTTGTGTTCCGCAACATTGAGGAGTGGTGATCTTATCAAGATGCAACAAGACATTCCACTGATTATATGTAAGTTGGAGAGGATATTTCCCCCTGGTTTCTTTGATTCTATGGAGCATCTCCCAGTATATCTTGCATACGAGGCTCTTCTTGGTGGACCTGTTCAGTATAAATGGATGTATCCATTTGAAAGGCATATATATATATATATATATATAGCATATTTCCTTAATTAAATTTCAAATGACTAAATTATAAAATTGGTCCTCTAAGTTTATGTAGGATTCAATTTGGTCCTCTACGTTTTATTTGTTTCGTTTTGGTCCTCTGCATTTTATTTTAGTTTTCAATTTGGTCCTTTCCATCACTAAAAGTCAATTGTCCGTAGTTAGAAGTCCACTTTCCAAAATGTTATTTGGCTTTTAGCTACGGACAATTGCCTTTTAGTGACGGAAAGGACCAACCTGTTGTAACTTTTAAAACGTAAGGGACCAAAACGAAACAAATAAAACATAGAGGACCAAATTGAAACCTAAAATAAACATAGAGGACCAATTTTGTAATTTAGCCATTTCAAATTTATGTATCCATTTTAGTCGAAGTTACCAATTCAATTAACCTTTTGTATAGGTTCATGGGTGATTCAAAATGATCGGTTAAAAATAAGGCTAGGGTTGAAGGATCAATCTGTGCATCTTACTTACACCACGAGACAACCCATTTTTGTTCATATTATTTCAACGACACAATGTTGACTCCGCGAATTAGAAGGAATGAGGTGCCTACATCTGAAAGACATCCATTAGCCTTATCAATTTTTTGTCTGCCCGGTCACCATGCTAGGGGAGAACGATATACTGGTTGACAGATGCAGAGTACAATTCAGCGCATGTTCATATACTGATTAACTGCACCGAAGTCAAACCCTACCTAGAATAAGTATATAGTTTAATTTTCTTGTGTTAGCCAGACACTATATATTGTTTATTCGTTGTTCATGATTGTCATCAGGGTATTCTTGTCATCCGAACCTATTGCTCACATTCATTCAACATTTCCAATTTGGTTTAGGCAACAGGTGCATTCGTCTTCAAAATATTTGATATACTATTTGTAAATTATATGGAAATTATGTATATAAGTTATTCATATGCATGTGTACAGGTTTATAGCCAAGAACCTACTCCTCTAATTGAACACCTGAGGAACTTATCTGATGGTCATCATAAATGTGTTAAACAATGGCACACATTTTTTGTCAACGGGTACAAATTTCACACCCAGGAATGGAGGGAGGGCAAAGAAACTACAAATAGTGGTGTTTATGTCAAAGGTGACTTCAGGGGAGTGAAAATGACTTCTATGGCGTGATTCAACGCATATATATAGTATCTTACACCACTTTAGACTACCGTAGAAAAGTGGTTTTATTATATTGTAACTGGTTTGATCCATCACGTAGAGGCACCAAATTGAATCCAATGACTAATACGGTGGATATTAGACTGAACAGACAATATCTGATGTTTGATCCATTCATCATGGCACAAAATGTCAAACAAGTATATTATGTCCCTTATCCATCAACAAGAATAGACAAACGCGGTTAGTGTGTTGCAATTAAGACGAAGCCAAGAAGTCGCATAGAAGCAGATGATCCAGTGGAAGAAGATCCCTATCAGGTCGATGAAATGTTCAATGTAAATGCAGTGATTGAATTTGAACACATTATTTGCCTAAGTGATGGCTTACTAAACATTGGTGAAGAGGTGGATGAAGAAGAAATACTGGATACGACAAATAAAGAACGAGTCGGGGAGGATGAGATTGAATCCGAAAGAGATTCGACGAAGAATGGGACGAATAGCTAATGGCATATATATTATATATTAGTATTGAGAATGTATTTTTCCATGGGTTTTGGCCTAGTCCCCCTATTTGTATTTTAATTTTTTTATTAATAAAACGTAGGTAAGTAATCTTTTCCCTTCATTTGCTTTGAAAAAAATGCTAGTATCATATAGTATCAAATATGTATGATGGTTTTTCTTGCCTTATTTTGCTTGTGTAGATATGGCATCAGGAGGTCGGGGTGACGACACACATCGAGGTGATAGAAAAGGTAAGGGGAAGGCTGTTGAGAAGGCTGTTGCTCGTCGTCGTCGCAGAACGGTAACTCGCATTATTGCGAATGTGAGTAGATTTTTTTTCATTTGGCAGTATGAGCAATGCATCTAATATTCCATCCACAAAGACTACTATTGCATCGATTGCACCTGAGGTACCTACGCAACACGCAACAGAGGTACCGACGCATCAGGTCTCTACTTTTGAGATCCCTACAGGTTCCTGCCACACTAGTGGTACCCCTACAGCGTCTGATGACGATAAGGATGACGTCGATAGTGAAGGGTTGCATGATGTAAGTGATAAGGAGGTGGAGATGTCGGCGGACGGAAGAGTTGTTATTACACCTACTGGTAACGCATAAGTATTGACACAATTTTATTAATTATTTCAATATTCTTAATTAATACTATAATTTATTGTTTAACATCTTTTTTTATGGGTTTCTTCCATCTAAACCGTCTTCTATGGCAACCACAGCTGTAATTAAAGAGAAGTATAACAAACCTTGGACCACTTGGGGGCAGATTAAAAAAATTAAAGCTGATAGGGACATGATGTTCAAAGCTTTTAATGTAAGTGGTGATTAATATCATGCATATTTTAGTTTGGTTGATTATTTAATTTGTATTAACCTCTAATGTTAATATAGGATAAATGTATTTGGACTCCTGATCACACTGCGAAGGTCAAAAGAATCTTTCACCATAAGGCTGCACGTCGCTTCTCTAATATGCTTAGGGAGGCGCACTTGAACGCTGAACATAGGGGTAAACCCTACTGGATAGGAGAACATGTTTGGACTGTGTTGCAACAGCATTGGGCAAGTGAGGACTTCAAAAAAGTTTCTGAGAGGCATAAGACAAATAGGGCATCTGGTAAGGGTGGTTTCCTGCACACAGGAGGTTCCGTCAACACCGCACAGATCCGGCAACGCTTGGTACACACATATATATTAAATGTTGTTTTAAATTTATGAAGTTAATTAACATTAGTTATTTCTCATTCCATCTATTATACTATGTTTCTCGGTGTATAGGAGAAGAAGCTAGGGAGACTAGTGTCTGTGCCTGAGCTGTATCATCGTACCCATACTCGAAAGGAAAGTGGCAAGTATATTGATGAGCGGTCGCAGAGAACTCAGGTAATGATATTCATTATACATAATTTTGATTATTTATTGGCAAGTCTTTATATATGGTTGTTTATTTTAACTTACATGTTTTTAAAATTATGCGTTCCAGGAGGAATTTGAGGCCAATATGACTCAGTATCGGGCTAATTCTGGTGCTGGCAATGATGAGTCTAACCCAGATGAACTTAGTCATATTGAGCTAGAAAATTGGGTGAATGTTGCTGGCAGGAAGAAGAAGGGATGGGTGTACGGCGCTGGATCCCTATCCTCATGCTACCGTCCTGGGGTTTCTTGCCTAGATATTAATGCATCTTCATCCTCTAGGGGCAGTACTGGACGCTCGTACACAAACATGGATTATTTGGAGGTCCAGAGGCAATTACAAATTGCGTTGTGTGAGGCGCAGGAGGCCAAAAACGGTCAGGAAGATTTGAGGAATGAGGTTAGGGAGTTTCATAAAATTTATCTTGAAATACTGCAGCAGGGCACTAGATCACCTCCATATCCACAGGCACATCCATATCCACAGGCACAACCACCTCCACAACCACAATCACAGACACAACCACCTCCACAAGCTCGCCCGTACACCTGCGTACAACCTCAAGATTCATAGAACCAAAGAACCGCCACAAGACAAGATGATTTTGGCCACTAACATCTCTAATGTCACAGCCTTTTCATCCAGCACTAGCAGCACTGGCAGCACCACCACTAGATGCACAGCAAGTGTAACGACCCGTTTCCGGACCGCTACTAAACTAAAACTAAAACTAAACCTGCATGCGCTGGATTTTTAAAACGGTACTCTTGTGTCCTTTGGAAAATGCGGTACTTTTTTTTTAAACAACATCGTCCGTAAGCACGCACAGAGTACTTACAGCATTTCGAAACATGGTGCAATCTAGGACACAAGTTACATACTGGAAATACATACATGCATAATACATATATACCCATCATACACAGTATGTACAAAAGGAAACAGAGTAGTAATGTATGAGAGAATACACCTATGATATGAATACCCTCGCGAGAGTGATCATACCCTGGGGGTACTCCCGGCGGACACCAGCGCAGGGGGCTGCTCCAAAACTAAAGCCACCAGTCTACCCTGTATCAAAAAAAATATCACTAGCCCGACTAGTCACCCACAAACGGTACACAAAAAGACATATACTACAGTCCTCTCAAAAAGAAATATAACAGCAGTCAGACAACAAATCACTACAGGTAACTATCCAAATCCTCAGATGGATCCTCTTCCTCCTCGTCATCCATCGGGTCCTCGCCTGTCAAGTCGATAACCGGTGCCGCTGTAGGCATAACCTTTGGCACATCTCCGGGAACATGCTCTCCAGCAATCACATCCTCGTCAAATCTCGCTCCTAGACAATCCACCTCTCCGTACACCACGCAAACAGGAGGTGGATCCATTGGTGGGGTGGGGGTCCTAACAACAGAAGAAGAACCTGGTCCTACTAGAGGACTCTCAACAACAGCTGCTCTGGAGGTAGACGCTCCTGCCGTCCCGCGTCGAATCACACTCTTGCGAGTGGTCCATCTGACTCTCGGTCCTCACCCTCTAGCTCGGGCAACAAGTCTGGAAGTAGTGCTCCTAGGGATCTCAAGGGGTCCCTCTGGTGACGAAGAAGAGACTAACATAGCTCTCTCGCGCTGAATGGTACGCCAAGCATCAACCACCCGCATAGTCCGGATAGGAAAGCTCACTGTACGCCGTGACACCTCCTGCCTCATAGCAACACTGTCCTCTCTGAAAGTCTATACAATATCCCCCGGTATATACAACACAGCGAGAGATGGGGTCAAACTCCATCGCCGCGGGCTGCTCGATGTCGGGAAAATCAAAGATGATCTCCGGCGACGTCCGCATCGCCGGAATCAGTACGCTCTTCACCATCACCTGGGTAGCCATCATGAATCGAAGGTACCACGGGAAAAGGGTCAACTTCTTAAAAATAAAGAGCAGATACGCATATTTGACAACACACTCGACAATAAAACATGTTATAGCACAACAAATTACAGGAATTAGCAAATCATGACAATAGGCAAAACAACAGTATGCACAGTTCTCAAAACACAATGCAAGACTCATCACGACTCATCTCACGACTCATTTTCTCTCGACCTTCGACAAATTTTCGGAAAGCAGACACCGCACTATCCACTGAATACCAGTCGTAGCTTTGGGATCTTCGCTCTCCCTAGGACATTCAGCTCCAGTTCTATAATGTTGCGACGCCTAGCTAATCCGCCGTGAACGAAGGGGACCTAGCACCCTCAGTTGTCCGGCTCACAGCTCAAAAACGTCTCGACGACTCGACTAAGCTCTCAGACTCGATGAACAATTCGCCGCATACGAAATTCAAGAGCAATTCGCATAATTATTCGACCGCATATCAAATAATTTATAGCAAGCTTATTACAGTGAAACGCAATTCAACAAACATAAGCAGCATAAGCAGTTCACATTGTGAAACACAATTCAATACATAAGCAATTCACGGCAGTTATTCAATCACATATTAAATAAATGCATAACTCAACAACATCGTCATTCACATCATGGAATCCATCCCTCTGCAATACGATGGAGTTGACAAAGAGGTACAACAAGTGTGAGGGGTTGGGGTCAGGAGACCAACCACAATATTTTTCACCCACGAACGACTCAGAATATAGGCGACCACACGACAATAATCACGAAGGGGTTCGAAAACCCTAACTTCGAACCCGGAGAGTTCTCAGACTTCTTCGCATTTAAAACTTGCCCTTACACGAGGACATACAAAAATAAAAGCCTACAAATATCTAGAAGTGCCCTTACCACAAGCTGTCGCTAACGTAGCTCCGAAGTCCTCAGGTCCGCGTCGCTCGGTCTCCGGAATCACGATTCCTATCACCACAACAATTTAGTACACTTCTAGGTTAAAAAAAACTAAAACTTAGCTCTCAACTTAGCCCTTTCCTAACCAAAACCCAATCAAGCATTTAGATCATTAACTACTCGAAATAAATAGAGTTTTAAAATCAAACCACTTCTAGGAAAAGTAACCTAAAACATAACAATTTTGGAACTCAAAACTATTTGAAAAGAGTAAGGTTTTGAAACTAAACCCTTTCTTGGACTCCAAGTAAACACCAACAATAACTCATTTTCATAAGTTTTCAAAAACATTAACACATAATCTTCAAGCATTTAAGCAAGTTAACAAGCCAAAATTTCCTTTCAAAACCACCTATGGCCTCACGGCCTCAACCTCCTTTTCTCACCAATTTTTTTTGCTAGAACTCCTTTTCATAACTACAAGCATTTCCAAGCCATTCAACTACATTTAAAGGCAACAAAACATCAAATCTTATCTAAACATAATTCATACACATTTTGAAACATGTTCTAAGCCACTTTCCAAATAAATTTCCATTTCCAAAAATCAACTCTTAGAGCAATTAAATTCATCAAAGCATGCTATACATTTAGTCAACACATGTTTTAACAATTAAGACCTACAAAGTTTCAAACTCATTTTCAAACATTTTTAAGAATAGGTTTTTCCCCAAAAATTCTTTCCGATTTCATGCTTCAACCCAACTTAATCATGGTCATGCCAAGGATAAAAATTAGAGAACAACCTAATCAATTTTTTTAATGCCATTTTAGTCCCTCAAAGATCACTTTTTCACAAAACATGAACTAACTCTTATACTAACTCATGCATATCAATTCCAATAGCCTTAAAACTACCTAAAACATAACATTCAACACTTAGATGCATGATTCAATCACCTAAACCCACATTTTCCATAATTAAAGAATAGGTCTCAATCATAAACTAACAAGTTAGGCATGCAAAATCAAAACTATAATTCAAACAATCATCATACAACTTCCATTAACTCAATTAAACCACTAATTAGGTGATTCAATGAGGATCACACCATTTTCCCCCTTTTCTCCTCTTAGGGTTTTCACCCTAGAGCTCAAGGAAGGAATTAAGAGTGTCTCATTTCCTCTTGATCATCATCAACCCATCAAACAAGCAAGAAAAACAAGATTGAAAAGCAAAATCACAAGAAGCAACAAAGGGGAGGGGGCGCGGTTTTCAACAGTGGCAAGGGGAGGAAAATTTGATTTTTCTCTTACTTAGATGATGAGAATGAAGAAGAACTAGGTAGAGGTGAAGGTTTGGAGCAACTTTGGTGAAGATTGCAAGTTGAAAAACTCAAAGGAAATGGAGGAAAGCATCCATGGGAGCTTGCTTCTCAAGAAGGAAAAAGAGGAAGAAGATGAGGGTTTGAGAGGGTGAGGGTGGCGTGAAATGGGGGCTGATGGGGGGTCTCCACCTTTTATTTACTTAAAATAATTAAACACATAATTAATAATAGAAGGAAAATAAGTAAAAGTAATTTTTTTTTTGAATAAACCACACACCAAGTGACACCTAGCTTACTTTATTAGATGCTAATCATATCACCTAGTCTATCCCATCTAATCTCACTTCACTCATAAGTACCCTCTAATTTTAGAGTCTTAGAGTATAAAATACGGCGTCGAAAAACCGCGTTATCGATTTATTTCTCGCCGATAAAATCACGAAAAATTAATTTGCGAGAAATTAATTCATCGCGTGATAATATTATTTTATAAATAATAAAAATCATGCCAAATACTCAAAAATACTCATAACAATTTACGATTCGATTTTCATCGAAATCGGGGCTCATTTTAAATTTTATCTGCGGCAAAAACTGCCCAGCGATTCGAAACGCGACGAAACTTCGTTAGAATTTTTCGACGATACTCGAACCGTGAATTAATATAAAATATTAACTCTCAAGTATAATTTGATCTTGATTTAATTAATACACTTACCTAGAGAACAAGAAATTTGCTTTATTATAGCGTAAATACGACAAAAATACACTAAATAACGCTAATTAATGCATCGTGAAAATATGCGTGTTACAGCAAGGTTACGTGCTGGATGCACCTATACAGCAGGTGCCAGCACAGGCAGGCCAGGGCACCACCGCTTCAGACGAAGTGGCCAGTGATTTCACTGTAGGCATACTGGAGGGTTTTAACTACCCGTTGCCTCCTGGTGGCAACAATGACAACGATTACGATAATTATTAATTACGACGGTGCTTCACTTGGTGTTTAGGCTTTGTTTTTAGTACTTTTTTTACATGTCTCCAACGTATATTTGTGAATTTATTATATTTTTATGGTACTTATTTTTATGTCTCCAACGTTAGTGTTTTATTAATTTTTTTAATTATCACGTAATTTATGCATCACTGTTAATAAGTTTTGAGTGTTTAAAAGTTCTCGGGACAATCAAAGATGAAAAAAATTAAATTAAATGAATAATATTTTTGTATAAAATAATAAATAATAAAAATACATTCTTAAAAAAATTAAAACAAACCTTTTTTTCCTTAAAAAAAGGAAGGCAAAAAATAACAAAATATAGTGAAAAAGAATTGAGCACTGAGAAAAAATTAAGAAAAATAAAAAAAATAATTACTAAAGGATAAGGGGGTGTATTTTTCTTTATTCAAAAATACTACCCAACCACTAGCTAACTATATTAATAATATTAAATATAAAAAGTAAAAAATATAAAATATAATAATAATAATAGTTTTGGTCTTAAAATAAAAAAAGAAGGCCACAAAAAGAAGCAAAAAAATAAAAAATAAGAGAAAAGAATAATAATAATAATAATAATAATAATAATAATAATAATAATAATAAAGGACAAGAGGGATACAAATAGCAAAAGTGGGGGGGTGCTAATAGTAGCCCAGCCCAGGTACAGCCCACCCCAGCCCACAGAAACCTAACCCTAAAGATTAAAAGAGAGCTCAACTCTCTTCTCCCTCACTCTCGCAACGCTGTCTCACTCTCTCTCTCGCCTCTTCTTCTCTCCTCTCGCCTCTCGCCAAGCTCGCCTCTCCTCCGTCTCAGCTCTTTCTCGCGGCGGCCTCCCTCTCCTTCTCTTCGTCTTCTTCTTCTTCATCCTTCTGTTTCTTCAAACCCTAACCCCACAGTCTCTCTTTCTCTCCCTGTCTCTCTTTTCCTCTTTGTCCTTTCTCTCCTCTTCTCCAAACCACCCCTCTTCTTTGTTCTCTCTTCGTCGCTCGGCCTCTCCTTCACCTTCCTCCTCAACCCTAAATCGCTTTAAACCCTAACCTAAATCACTAAGAAACATGTCGAAAGCGGGTGTTTTCATTGGTGCAATTGACCAAGGAACCAGCAGCAGCAGGTTCATAATCTACGACAAATCGGCTCGTCCTATTGGATCTCACCAGGTCGAGTTCACTCAGTTCTATCCACAAGCAGGGTAATCAACCATACCCCATCTTTGATTTTTTTTTTATATAAAGTTTCGTTCTTTTGTTGAAAATTTTGATGGGTTTGTTTGTTTTTGTTTTGGTGATTATAGGTGGGTGGAGCATGATCCGATGGAGATTTTGGAGAGTGTGAAGGTGTGTATTACAAAGGTTGTGGATAAGGCTACTGCTAATGGGTTCAATGTTGATAAGGGTTTAAAGGCTATTGGTCTCACCAATCAGAGAGAGACAACTCTTGTTTGGAGCAAATCCACTGGTGCTCGTCTTCACAATGCTATTGTTTGGATGGATGCTCGTACCGCTTCTCTGTTGGTTTGAATATCATTTTGATGTTCATTTTATTTTTTTTGTAGATAATGTTGGAGATTTGGACAACAATGGAGACTAAGAAAGTAGATTTTTTTTAATCTCTGTTCATTTGTTTCCTCTTTTTCATCTTTGTATTTTTTCTTTCTGGATAATTTTTTTTTGGATTTGTATATGTGGATTTGCATTTCTGTGGATTTGTATTTTTGGGTATTTCTGTAGATTTGTATATCTGGATAATTTTTTGTCATCTCTATACTTGTGGACCTGTTCGCAAAATTCCCATAAATATTGTCTGCAAATTATAATAAATTTTGTACCAGTTTTAAAAAAAAGTACCACATCACAAAATTTTAAAACTACGCAAAAAAAAAGTTGTACCATTTTGCAAATTCACAAGCTATGTTCAGGGACACTTTGCAAATTTGAAAACTATATAATTGAATTTAATCAGTAAAAAGCTGATTAAATTCAAAAAAAAATTATAATATTTGCCCACATTTTCGCGGGTCATTTCCCACGATATTTACTGGCGGCCTTCGCGGCCACGGTACATACCGTGGGTTTTGGCCTACGAAAATGTCTCAGTACAGTACCGGCGGTCTTGTTATAGAAACCCACGGTAATAATTTCCTACCATCGAGTATCCTATGACCTCATTGCCCTCGGTAGGCCCACTGTAACGTCAATATTAGTGACGATTTTTGGTTGTTTTTGAGGGCCTGTGGCCCACCGTAATCGCTACATTTCTTGTAGTGTTTCAATTCTTTTACCAAAGTTGGCTTCTTCCAAATATGAATTCTATTCTGGTTGTTCTTATCCCTAAGCATCCTGGTGCAGTTAGAATTGAGAATTTTAGACCAATTTCTCCTGAGCAAAGAGGTTTCATCAGAGGCAGAAATATCGCTGATTGTATCTGCACAACTTCAGAGGGAATCAATATGTTAAATACTAAAACCTTTGGTGGTAACATAGCTCTCTGTTGCGGCTAAAGGCAAGTGCACTGTATCGCAATTCGTAATAAAGTGGAGTATATTTAGACTCTAAATGTTGAACCCACGGGAATGCACAAATACTAACATAATAGAGATCCTATGTTATCTAGACTAGCAAAGGTAGTGATTTTGAGAGCAAAGACAATCAATTTAGAAATAATAGAAACAAAGCAATTTCACAAAAATGAGATAAAATCAATTATAGAAAGCCTAGGGGAACCGAGTTCACCAATACTTAGTTAATTACTATGAGTCATATTATCTATTCAAAAGCTAATCTCTCACTCTATTGTTATTAATACCCAATGATCATGCAATATTAATAGTCTTCTTCCTAACTATTATCCCCAGTGATTATGCAAGGCAATTAATAAAAAGAGCATTAACCAACAGTGAGATTGTTAATCCAATAACTGATTAGAAACAAGCAATTACCCTTGATCTGGCATAATTAGCGAGTTAAATTATCCCTAGAGTTCCATTAACTAACTGTGGTACGATCGTCTCCAATTAATTAACTTGTTAAAGGGTGATCAGGCCATATAGAATTAAGCATACTACGAACAATACAATCAATAGGATAATAGAAAACCCATAATAATAACTTAGATAAATATCAAGAACATAATAATAGATCCACATCAGCCCTAGTGATGGATTTAACTACTCATGATATTTGAAAATAACATAAAACCACATGAATCCAAATACAAATCCAAAAGAGACAGAATAAAAGCAAAATCGGGACACCCCTCTAGTATGAAGACGGTTCTTCAGCATGTTCTTCACGATTCTTCTTTTCTCTAGAGCTCCGACGGCAAAATAGGATCAACAGGAGTCCAATAGTCCAAAAGTTCTTTCAAAGGGGGTTAGAATGCCTATTTATAGGCTTTCTTGTGCACTAGGTCAAACTTGCTTCAAATCTATGCGATCTGGGACTAGATACCGCCGTACTGACTTTATACACGACCGTACTACAATTTAGATTCGATGCTGGCTCGTACTTCTGCACTAGGTGCAACCTGACTGCTTTGGATATGGCCGTACTGCACTTTTTCTTCGACACCAGATTGTACTGACCATGAGGTATGCCCCTACTACTGTGCGTAGTTAGGTACGACCATACAAGGTACTAAGTAAGGCCGTACTGATTGTACAGAATCACAAAAATACTCAAATCTTGCCAGTTTTAGCTCCATTTGGGCATTTTTCACTCCAAGTGTCGTCTTTGAGATAATTCTACAAAATGAGACATAAATGAGTACTTTTATACTTTAAATAGCACAAAATGATATGATTAATTACTCAAAACATCCCATAAAAATAGATAAAATTGGGGTTTATCAACCTCCCCACACTTGAGGTTTGCTTGCCCTCAAGCAAACTACTCGGATAATTATAAGAGAAAATGTTTTTACTGACTAGAGGCAAAAACGAGATACATGACAACAGAGTAATATCATAAAAAGTGCTATGTAATAGAATGCCCAATTAGAAATGTAAGTCTAACAAGTCTCACCAAGTCTGTGATTTAAAAGTCACCTTTCTCACCAAGTCCAACAAACTCTGCTGTTAAAATTCACTTATCATGAAAAAAAGGAAAATGGGACTTTCATGGGTTATAATAGGGCCAAGGTAATAATGTTAGGTGGGATAAAAAGAAAGTAAAGGTCATGCAACAATGGATTTTTTTTTTCTTTTTCTTTTATGCAACAATCAACAAGACAACTTTGGCAGGACCTTACTGATGCCCAGGCATTACATCATGGGCCTTGGTGTTTTCTTGGGGACTTCAACACTGTTTTAGGCTCCCATGAGTACAGACTATTAATCGGCCAAGCTTTCAACACTGAAGTCTATTAATCGGCCAAGCTTTCAATATCTATTAATGGTAAATCTGCTGGTTATTTTGAATGCCGCAGGGGAGTTAGACAGGGGGACCCTCTTTCTCCACTTCTTTTCTGTCTGGCGGAAGAGGTTCTAAGCAGAGGCATTTTGCAGTTGGTTCAGCATGGCAAGTTTCATCCGATGGCCAGTCCTAGGGGTTACAAAGTGCCCAGTCATGTGCTTTATGCGGATGACATTCTAATATTCGGAAAAGGTACCAAGAATAACATTGAGCATATCATGCATCTCTTCCATCGTTACAGTCAGGCGTCTGGCCAGAACATTAACTTGGATAAGTCCAACTTCTATGCGGGTTGTATCCTTAACTCTCGGCTTAACTCTATTTCCGGCATCTTGGGGTTTGGTAGTGGGCGTCTCCCCTTCACCTATCTTGGAGTGCCGTTGTTCAGAGGTAAGCCTAAGAAGGCCCATCTTCAACCTATTGCAGACAGGATTACTCTTAAGCTGGCCAGTTGGAAAGGCTCTATGCTATCTATTATGGGGAGAGTCCAGCTAGTTAAGTCTGTGATTTTTGGTATGTTGACTTACTCTTTCCAGGTTTATGCTTGGCCGGTTTCTCTTCTCAATGCGCTTGACAGGTATATTCGTAATTTTATATGGTCCGGAAACATTCACAACTCTAAAGTGGTTACCGTTGCTTGGCATAAGGTGTGCAGTCCGTTGGAGGCTGGTGGTCTTGGGTTGAGATTGTTAAAGGCTACCAATAGGGCCGCCATGTTGAAGCGTTGTTGGGAGCTTCATTCTTCTAACACTCAATGGGCTAATCTCCTTAGAGCTAGAGTCTTCAAGAACAAGGCATCAATTAGCTATCATATTAACTCTTCGATCTGGACGGGTCTGAAGCACTTTGTTACTACCGTTGTCTCTCACTCATCTTGGCGGCTTGGTGATGGTACTCAAATCAATTTCTGGTTGGATTGCTGGCTTTCAAAGCCTATTGTGGAGTTGTTAAACATTCCAGAGACTATGCATGACTCGCTTAGAGCTACAGTCAGCGACTTCATTGTTAATTATGAATGGTCCATTCCTGAAGCCCTGTTACAGCACTATCCTATCCTGATCACGGAGATTCAGCAAATTACTATCCCCAGATTTCAGAGTCCTGACACTCGGCTATGGAAAGATAATGATTCAGGAGTTCTCTCTCTCAAAGAGGCCTACGCAGTCCAATCGCCCTCAACTCAGACTCTTTCTTGGCCCAAGTTAATTTGGAAGCGTTGTTTACCTCCTTCCAAGGCCTTCCTCATCTGGCGTTTTATTCATAATAGATTCCCTACAGATGACGAGTTGCGCAGGAGGGGTTGTAACATGGTTTCTATGTGTAGTCTTTGCGGTTGTCATTATGAAACCACCGAGCATCTGTTCCTTCAATGCCCATTTGCTTCACAAATTTGGAGTTGGTTGGGTCAGTGCCTTGATATGGTGTTGGATACTACTTCTATTCGTTCTGTCCTTACGGTTTGCGAGCGTGGTTGGAGTTCTCAAGCCAAGGACACCATTGTTGCTGCGATTGCTAACTCTATTGGGGCTATTTGGTTGTGCAGAAACCAAATTCGTTTTGAGAACAAACATATTCCGTTAACAGCTGCCATCAACAATATTATTGCCAATGTGAGCCTCACAGGTAATCTCTCTGCTGGTATGATAACCGGAAATATTCATGAGTTTGTTCTTCTTAAAAAGTTCGTTATTAAGGGTAAGCTGAGTACAGCCCCAAAAATTATAGAAGTTAACTGGCACCCCCCCATTTGTTCCTGGATCAAAGTCAACACTGATGGTGCGGCTAAGGGTTCCCCGGGTATTGCAGCCTGCAGAGGTATTTTTAGAGATAGCAGAGCAGCTACATTAGGTTGTTTCAGTTTTCATATTGGTATAGCCAATGCTTTTCATGCTGAGTTAATGGGTGCAATTATAGCTATTGAGTTGGCCAGCCACAATGGGTGGAACAAATTGTGGTTGGAATGTGATTCTATGCTGGTGGTTATGGCTTTTTCCAATCATGATATTGTCCCTCAGAAGCTCCGCAACAGGTGGGTAAACTGCTTACACCTGACTAAGAATATGTGGTAAGAATATGTGGTTCAACTATTCTCATATATATAGAGAAGGCAATTCATGTGCAGATAAATTGGCTTCCAAAGGTCTCTACTCTCATGGTCTTACTTGGTGGAACACTATCCCTTCCTTCGTAGTGGCAGAGTTCTCTCGCAACAGAATTGGTCTGCCTAGTTATCGTTTCAGATAATGCTGTTGGTTTTATTTATGGTTTCATTTTGGACAAGATTATTTGGTAGTATGCTGCAAATGATTGTTATTGCCTCTGGTGCCAACCTCGTTGGGATGGGAGACAGTATAATGATGCTTTTGCATACTGCTTTTGGTTGGTGTAGAAGTCGTTTAATTTATGCTACTCATCTTGTCTTTTCCTTTCCCCATGGGTTTTGGCCTAGTCCCTTCATGTTGTTTTGTTGTTTTTTTTCCTTTTTTATAATAAAATATAGGAGGGAGTACTCTTTTTCCTGCTTGGTGTTTTTTCCCTAAGGAGGGTTTTGCATCAGTAGGTTTTAACGAGGCTCCCTACCTCTCTTTTGATTAAAAAAATAATAATTCTACGAGGGGAAAGTTATTGATAAGCCTTCCTTTTATAAATTTTCCTGAGGGATAATTCTTTTAATTTTTTTTTTGCCACTAATTGCTCTAACAACTTAGTGTTTTCCAAGGTTACCACAATAGTAAGAATTAATAGCAACAAAAGGGCTAACAAAGAAATTTAGCAATAAGCATAAAGATTGGTAAAATGTTTTACAAATATGAAGCACGCCTAAAAAATTCTAAATTTGCCCCTACCAGTTCCACATGAAAGCAAATTTATATTCGCCTTGTAATGGTCTCAGTCCAAGTTCTAGAAATCACAACTTAGGAAAAATATCATTCAATCAATGAAAAGAGGTAAAAATATGATGTGACCTCTCATTTAGGCTCAAAACTCACATTTAATGTTTTACACAGACAAATTGAGACTAATAAAACTTCAACACTAATTATCAACAAATTCTAAAACTAGCAACGATCTCATTTCAATCACAAGTTGTTAGAAAAATTAGAAAAGAGCCCCTAAATCAGAAAGTATTAAGTTCTCCATAATTCAACAATTGCAAGCATAACTAAGTAATATAAGTTTCCTCCCCACACTTATTTTTAGCAGTGCCCTCACTGCTAACAGGAATAAAATAAGCACTAAAAGATGTATGCAATTTAATGTGTTAAAAATAAATTAAGGTGGAAATGTACGCTCCTCTAATAATTTCACGAGCAAATTGTGTGGGTGAGTCAAAAATTGATGTTGCCTTGTCGTTACAGATGGAGCTAGTAAGCGATTGGAGAACTGTGCATCATCACAAAAAGACTAAAAACTTAGATACAAAAACAAAAATAAACAATAATGAAGAAAATAAAATAATAATAATAATAATAATAATAATAATAATAATAATAATAATAATAAACGAACAAAATAAAACTATCTGTCAAGTGTGCAAATAGGCAATCCATTTTTAATACAAAAACAAAGAAAATGCCTAAGTACTAAAATGGAAAATAAAAAGAAATCCAACACTCGGCAGGTGGGTGTGCCTGGAGCTGCTGGAGGAGTCCCAAAATAGTTGCAAGCTGCTCTTCCTGGGCGTCTAAGCTCCGGTCCACATGAGCCTTATGCTCCACAAAGCTGAGCTACATCTCATCGAGGCGCGCCATGCCATGCTCATAGGAGTGGGCTGGTGGTGCTGGTCCTGCAGGTGGCGATGGTGGTGGGTGCTCCTCAGCTAGCTGATCAACCTTTGTAGCCTACTCCTCCTCATGGGGCTCCTCTAGTCTCATGACCTCGTAACCTTCATGTCCCAGTCTTCGCAAAACACTGATGTTGTAGAGAGTGGAGAATGCGATAGGCTCAATCTAGATGACAGTGCCGCCTGCCTGTGGTCGAACTCCCAGAGATGTGCAGCGAGCTGAGAGATAAATGAGCCTATCACTATGTGACAGGTGTTCTAGGACTATAGGTGAAGATCGGTCTGAGTGCAGGTGCGCAGAAAGAACATTCCAGCGTCGTAGTGGTGCCCCTGGCAGTCAGTCATGCACCACAAAAGAAATAAATCGGCCTAGGTGATCGTCCCATCACTTTTGGCTCACACGTAAATGGAACAAGTTAGCAACCTGTGAGCTATCCGAACAACTGGGACTCGAAGCTTGCTAGCTTTTGCTCGACTGGGGATGTAAGATGCCTTCCCTGTGAGAGTCTACCACACTCTCCATCATGTCATCCTATTGGCATATCCTGAAGTGCCCCATGTAATCTGGGCTCTGCATCGTCTCCACAGTCTTAAAGCCTAGCGCAATGTTGAAATCGGCCAGGGTCATCTCATGCCTGGTCCCGCGGAGGGTGAAAGTAACAACCACTTCCTGGTCGGGCTCGTCGTCACTGTCGGGGCCCTCGGGCTCCCGATCCCTGGTGTGATTGCCACTGATGGCTAAGAAGTCCCAAACAGTCTCCACGTGGGTGGGCTGTCTAACTAATGTTGTTCGGTGCCAACCGATGCGCTGCAATAGTGTCTCTACCTCCTCTCGCAGGTCGACCTGCTCGAGGGCATCAAAGTCTATGTATCTCTAGGCATGTATATGATAGTTTCGCAACTCCCTGTATCGGTCCCGATAGTGCTGTGGGATGTAGCTCGATACTAATCGTGATGATCGGGGTCCTGCCGCTGTTGAAAACTCGCCTCTCTGGCGTTTAGCCATAATCCTGTAAAACTGGAAAAATTAGTCACTTTTATGCAGAAATTAGGCGTTGTACGGTCTGACATCGTTATGTATGACCGTAGATCAACATGTACGGTCGTACCCATGTGATATGTATGGCCGTGGTGACTAGCAATAGGCCCGTACCTGTCATCAGCCCTAAAACCCTACGACCGCCTGTACGGCCTACAGTACGACCTGTTCTTGGTAGGTATAGTCGTACTGCGCTACGGTTTTGTCTAAAATTGGCCCTATAATCAAGATTTCTCAGTTCCAACCTAATTTTCATGTCTCTAAACATGCACAACTTAGCCCATTCTACTCCTAACTCCCTAAAATTAAGCAAATATAGCAATTTCATACCAAAAAGGAAATATGGAGCTCAATCTACGTAAACACCAATCAAAACATCAAATTAATAGTCAAGAATTGTTACTTGGAGATGATGTGGTGCTAAAATGACAAAAAAGCAGTGAATGAAATGTAGGAGCAGTGGTTCTGGGAGAGGGCGAGGGCGTATTGAGGTAAGGTACGCCCTTACCTCTCAGATATTGTTTTTATTTTTGCCTATGTAGGCTATGTACGGCCATACTAAACCTCTTCTCCATGTTTTGTGACACAGGTCGTTTGGTATGGTCGTGCTTGCTATTATATTCACCCGTACATAATTGTTTTGCAGGTAATGTTTTAAATTTTGCAATTTATCAATTTTTTTATATTTTTAAATAAAAATAAAAACAAAAACAAAAACAAAAATAAAAAAAATAAAAAAATAAAAGTGAAACAAAAACAGAAAGAGAAAGTTTAGAGAACACAAGTTGCCTCCTGTTTAGCATTTGTTTAACGTCACGAGCCTGACGGTTCAAAGGACATGAATTTAGTCCTCAGCGGGCACTAGCCCTTTGTGGAAGCTTTTCTGTATTGTTTTGTCTTTAAGGAAGACTACTACTTTTTGTTACTCGACATGGTGCTCTGTTAGACCACAATCTTTACACATAGGAATGGGTCCTTCTGCGAATGCTGAAAATTCCTGACAAATGTTTTTACCAAGTCATTCCCGGTTTCTACCTCCTCAATTGGTAACTAGTAGAACCAGATCATGGCTTCTTCATTAAGTGAGAAGGGGAAGATTTTCAGCTTTGTAGAGTCTGGTGAGATATTCATGTATTGAGCACTCCTCGTCAATTTGCAAAATCTCCTCAAGTGCTCAATTGGGTCTTGTTTGGAGGTCCCAGTGAAGTGCGGTGATGCCACTTTTTGTATGAGGGAAGGGTCTATTTCAAGACTCTCAAATTGTGCAACATCATCCTCCCCTTGAGAATTATCCACTACCGAAGAATGCTCACTCTCTTTTTCATTATTTTCAGAAATAATAATAAGCTGCAAGAAACAACAAGATGCACTAGAGGAATAATTTTTGGTAGAATTATAAATTTTAAATATTTTCTCTTCATCCTCAATTCTCAAAGTCAATGTCCCTTTCTTTAGTTGAATGACAGCATCTCCGGTTGCTAAAAATGGTCGCCCCAATATAATTGAGACGTCTTTGTCTTCTTCCACGTCTAGAACTACAAAGTCTATTGGGAAAATAAATTTTCCCACCTTAACCAAAACGTCCTCTATTATTGCCCTTAGATAGACAAAGGATTTATCGACTAACTGCAAAGATATGTTAGAGGGTTGTGGTTCCTGCAAATCAAACTTTCTAAATACAGATAATGGCATTAAATTCACACTAGATCCCAAATCACACAAAGTGTTAAAGTTTACATTACCAATTGAGCAGGGAACAGTGAAAGTTCCTGGGTCTTTAAGCTTAGGAGGCAATTTATTTAGAAGCATGGCAGATCATTCTTCATTAAGTTCAACTGTTTCAAATTCCTCTAGTTTATTTTTATTAGAAATAATTTCTTACAAAAATTTAATATACTTAGGAATTTGAGAAATAGCTTCAGCAAAAGGAACATTTATATGCAATTTTCTAAATTTCTCGAAAAAATTAATCAATTGTTTATCACTCTGCAGATTTTTAGAATTTTGAGGGAAATAATTTCTTACTTGTTGATGCTCAACCTTCAACTTGCTTTCTTCACCTTCTTCAATTTTTGAGGATTAGTCCCTCTTCATTGTTCTTCATAAAAATAGCCTTGCATTGTTGGGTTTGATTCCACTTAGCTTGGCAAACTTCCTCTATCTCTTTGAGTCATTAATTTAACCAAGGTACTAACTTGATCTTCTAGAGACTTTTGATTTTCTGTAGTGGTGCTCACCATTTTCTCCATAGATTTAAATCTTTCATCTACTTGAACGATGAAAGTGTTCATAGTCTCAGTCAAGTTAGGCATTCTCTCTCCTTGAGCTTAATTTTGTAGATGGGGTGGCTTGTACACATTTTGATTTTGCTCTTGTGATTTCTGTTGTCCACCCCATGAGAAGTTAGGATGATTTCACCAACTAGGATTGTAGGTGTTGGAATAAGAGTTATTCTGAACTTTGGTTCCCATAAAGTTTACCTCTTTAACACAGTCCTTGGAATCATGCTCAACTAGTCCATAGTAGTTACAGAAAGCTCTAGTTGCTATATTTTCAATGGCCTTCAATCTTTCATTAGTATTTTCCATAAAACTAGCTAGAACTCTCATACAAGAATGTATGTGCCTCTACATGTATTTCAACATAGCTTCTTACATTTTGACCATTGGATCTGAATCCCCTTGGCCTACAACATTGACTTCTTTCAATTGGCTCTCAATTGCCATGCATCCCCAGTCATTACCAGTTATTGCAATGTTAGATTAAACTTGCATTGCCATTATATTTTTGGTCATTGCTTCCAGCTTTGCCTTGAGAGCAGTGTTAGTATCCACTTTGTAAATTCAAGGTTACTGAGGTTTCCTTCCAGTTTTTCTTTCTCTTACTGACTACTGAGCATTATTCTTACCCATCTCAGTCATTATATGATAGGCTTTAGTGGGTCTCTTCTTTCCAAAAGATCCTCCACAAGCTGCGTCTATAGCACCCCTGGTTTGCATAGTCAAACTGTTATATAAAATCTGAACGAGTTGCCATTTAGTAAACCCGTGATGAGGGAAGCTTCTAAGTAAATCTTGAAATCGCTCCTAATCTTCATGCATAGATTCACCTTCATTCTACGTGAACCCATATATATCAGCTCTTAATTTTGCAGACTTTGTTGGAGGAAAGTATTTATTAAGAAACTTGCTCTTCAAATTCTCCCAAGTAGCAATAGAGATAGAAGCTAGTGAATCTAACCAAAGCAGAGTCTTCCCTTGTAAAGAGAACGAAAATAATTTTAATTTAGTAGCTTCCGGTGTCACACCATGGCACTTAATAGTATTAGCAATCTTCTGAAATCTCTTGAGACGAGCATCGGGGTCTTCAGAAGGTAGCCCCAAAAATTGTACAGAAGATATCATAGGTTTCAACTCGAAATTAGTGGCCTCAATTGCCGGATAGTTAATGTTGTCTCCCACATCAGTTGTTAGAGTGAAGCACTCATTTAGAGTATTTTTTCTGCCATCATTCTTTGTTGTCTTCTTAACAAACAGATCATTCTTTCGATTTCAGGATCAAATTGCAGTGTACGCATACACCGAGAAGAAGCAAATGGTTAGAACAATTAACGAAACTAATGAATAAAAAAAACTAATATTTATAATTATAAAAACTTGTTGCGGCTAAAGGCAAGTGCACTTTATCACAATTCGTAATAAAGTGGAGTATATTTAGACTCCGAATGTCGAACCCATGGGGAATGCGCGAATACTAACGTAATAGAGATCCTATGTTATCTAGACTAGCGAAGGTAGTGATTTTGAGAGCAAAGACAATCGATTTAGAAATAATAGAAATGAAGCAATTTTGCAAGAACGAGATAAAATCAATTATAGAAAGCCTAGGGGAACCTGATTCATTAATACTTAGTCCTTGAATTCACTGCTTAATTACTATGAGTCATATTATTTATTCGAAAGCTAATCTCTCGCTCTATTTTTATTAATACCAAATGATCATTTTTGCGGTTCAGGCAAGTGCACCTGATCGTGACTTGTAATAATAGTGGAGTATTTTTAAGACTCCAAATGTCGAACCCACAGAGAATGCGCGAGTACTAAATTAATAGAGATCCTTATTATTTAGACAGACGAAATTAATGGTTTTGAGAAAAAGACAATTGAATTGTAAATAACGAGATCAAAGTAATAACGCAAGAACTAAAGAGAAATCAATTAGGAAAAGCCTAGAGGAACCGGGTTCACTAATACTAGATCCTGAATCTATAACCTTGCTATTATGGAATATTTCCTTGTTGAAAGCCAACTACTTACTCTAAATTACTAAGGGCTATCCTCGCGTACAGTAGCCTTCCTCCCAACTAATTACTCTGTTTGGTCCAGGAAGGTAACTAAGGGAAAGAGCATTAAGAGCAGACAAGTTTGTTAATTTAATAACTGATTGAAAACAAGCAATAGCCTATCCGGCGTATACCGTGAGTTCTGTGATCCTAGAGTTCCACTAGTTAACTATGATCTTGTTACCACAATTAACTAATTTTATAAAGAATTGGCTAGATCCTATGGAATTAAGCATACTAAGATCAACACATTTAAAAGGATAATAGGGAATTCAAAATAGCAATTAAATAGATATCAAGAACATAATAAAAGACCCCCATCACCCCTAGTGATGGAGTTAGCTACACATATTGTTTCTCAATAAAATGTAGAATAACATAAATCCTAACATGCAATCCTAAAAGAAAAGAAAAGAAGACTAGAGACAAGAAGCAAAGTCTAGAGCAAAAGACAATAGGTAAAGTCTAAAACAAAATACTCCCACTCAGAGAGAATGAATTCTCCCCTAGAAAGTGGGTTAGTTCTCAAAAGGGGGTAAAAATGCCTATTTATAGGCTCTAGTGCGAATTTAGGTCAACTGGCTTCAAATCTGTGCATTTTGGGCCTCGGTACGAGGGTACTAACATTATGTACGGCCGTACTTCGCATTTTATCGGCACTGGGTCGTACTGCACAATATGTACGTCTATTCCACCCTTATGCACGGCCGTACTTGCCTTTTTATACCTATGCAGCCTCATAGATCTTTTCAAGAGCTTTCCAACGCCATAAAGATCACCTCAATCAGACATTCCTAGCTCAAGATATGACCAAAATACCGCAACAGCGTAAAAGCTGAATTCTGCACTATGTACGGCCGTACTGAAGGGATGTGCGGCTGTACCCATGGAAAACTTCGGCGTTTGCCCATACTGACTGCTCTGTACGCCCCTACTGTTGTGCGCAATTAGGTACGGCCGTACTGACTGACTGTCAGGCCGTACCACTCGTCCAGAAGTGCTAAAAACCTCTAAAACTAGCCAGAATCTTCCCAAAATTACTTCTTTTGCTTTCCAAGTTGCCTTTATTACTTTTCTGCATAAGTGAGAAAATAGTGAACATATTTTATCTAATAAGGAACAAAATCATAATATTCTATACTCAAAATACCCCATAAAAATAGACAAAATGGAGTGTTAATAATCATGTAATATTAATATTCTTCTTTCTAACCATTACCCCCAATGATCATGCAAGACAATTAGAAAAAAGTTCATTAAACAACAGTGAGATTGTTAATCCAATAACCGATTAGAAACATACAATTATCCTGGATCTGACATAATTAGCGAGTTCAGTTATTCCAAGAGTCTCGTTAACTAACTGTGGTACGACTGCCTCCAATTAATCAACTTGTTAAAGGATGATCAGGCCATATAGGATTAAGCATACTAAGAACAATACAATCAATAGGATAATCGAAAACTCATAATAGTAATAACTTAGATAAATATCAAGAACAAAGTAAAAGATCCCATTTAGCTACTCATGACATTTGAAAATAGCATAAAACAATATGAATCGAAATACGAATCCATAAATGACAGAATAAAAACTAAACTGGGACACCCCTTCGGTATGACGACAGTTCTTTAGCATGCTCTTTGCGAATCTTCCGACGACAAAACCAGATCAGCAAGAGTCCAAGAGTCCAAACGTTCTTTCAAATAGGGTTAGAATGCCTATGTATAGGCTCTCCTGCGCACTAGGTCAATCTGGCTTCAAATCTATGTGATATGAGACTAGGTACGACCGTACTGACTTTACACACGGCCGTATTGCACTTTAGTTTCGACGCTGGCTCTTGCTTCTGTATTAGGTGCAACCTGACTGCTTTGGGTACTGCTAAACTTTTTCTTCGATATCAGGTTGTACTAACCATGAGATACGCCCCTACTACTATGCGTAGTTAGGTACAGCCGTACATGGTACTAGGTAGGGCTGTACTGACTGTCCAAAATCACAAAAATACTAAAATCTTGCAAATTTTAGCTCAGTTTGCGGTTTTTTCACTCCAAATGTTGTTTTTGTGATAATTTTGCAAAATAAGACATAAATGGGTACTTTTGTACTTTAAATAGCACAAAATGATATGATTAATTACTCAAAACATCCATAAAAATAGTCAAAATTGGGGTTTATCACTTTCAAATTTGATATCAAGAAAGCTTTTGATACTATGGATTGGAATTTTTTATTGAAAGTGCTGCAATCTTTTGGGTTTGATGCAACTTTTTGTAATTGGATCTTCATTATTCTTAAGTCTTAAAAGCTTTCTTTTTGTGTTAATGGTAAGGTTGTTGGTATCATATCTTGTAAAAGAGGTGGCAGACAAAGAGACCCACTGTCCCCTATTCTTTTTTGTCTTGCAAAAGATGTTCTTAGTAGGTGTATTTCTCAGTATGCTGCTTCTGGTCTAATTCATCCTATGGCTGGGCCTCGAGGTCATTTTCCTCCAACTCGCATTTTGTATGCAGATGACATTTTAGTTTTTTTTTTATGTAAAGGCATGAAAAGGACTTTAACTAATCTGATGGCCATTTTTGACCTTTATGGCCAAGCTTCTGGTCAACTGTTGAGTTATGACATACCTCTCTCTCTACTACTAGGATGAGCTCAGTTTCTTCCATTTTAGGCTCTTCATTAGGTGAACTGCCTTTTACTTATCTTGGTGTGCCTCTATTCTATGGTAAGCCTAAGAAAACCCATTTGAAACCTATTGCAGATAGAATCCTTTGTAAATTAGCAACTTGGAAAAGTTCTTTTTTTGTCCATTATGGGAAGAGTTGAACGGGTTAAGTTGGTCATTCATGGTATGTTGGATACGAGTTGGTCAGTGGCATGTCAGCTTCCTAAATTTGTTGGATACGAGTATAAGAATTTTATTTGGTCCGGTGATGTTTCTGTTAGGAAAATTGTTACAACGGCTTGACATGTGGTTTGCTCTCCTTATAGTGAAAGGGGTATAGGCCTTCGGTCATTGAAATCTTTAAATGCTACTGCTATACTTAAGTTGACTTGGGAAATGATGTCTTCGGATAATCAACGGGCCACTCGTATTAGAGCTCGTTTCTTCAAGAACAAGAAACCAACTACTTACTATATTAAGTCATCTCTGTGGCCTGCCTTGCGTTCTAACATTTAGAATGTAAATCTTTATAACATTTGGCAGATTGGAGATGGTAAAGGCACCAACTTTTGGTTGGACAAATGGTTACATCAGCCAATTGTTGATATGGTTAATTTATCCGATGCTATCCATCAATTTCTAGTCTCACCAGTGCCTACTTTTATTCATAATAATTCTTGGTTGATTCTACCTGTGTTGGTTATTAAGTTTCCTGCTCTTGCTGCTGACATATATCAGACCCCTATTCCACTTAATCCTGAAGTTGATCGCCTTGTTTGGACATGCACTAATTCAGGTTTGTTATCTCTAAAGGCTGCCTGTAACATCCCAAATTTTTTTTAAAAAAAAAGTGATTTTAGCGATAAAATCTTGAATACTCAAAAAATAAATCATAGAGATTGATCACCTCAATGATTTACTGAGTACGAGAAATTATTTTGAGTTATTTTGAATAAATTTATTTATTATAAATAATTATTATTCATGATGTCGATTCAAATTAATTGACAGCGTAGACATATGCTGCTTTAATGTGAATTCATCAATTAAAAACCTTATATAAGTTTTTTGTGTGACGCGGTAACATGTATTTTTGTTGACTAAGAAAATGATTGAATTAAATCAAGATGAAATTAAATTTAAGAGTTAATATTTTATATTAATTCATGGTTCAAAAATCGTCGGAAAACTCTAACGAAATTTCGTCGCGTTTCGAATCGCCGGGTAAATTTTATCCGCATTAAAATTTAAAACGAACTCTAATTTCGATGAAAATCGAAATGTAACTTATTTGGATGACGTTGGAGTGTATTTACTTGTTTTTGTATTTATGATAAAATATTTTCACACGGGGAATTAATTTCTCTGTAAATTAATTTTCGCGAATTAATCGGCGAAGAATTAATCGGTAACGCGGTTATTCGACGCCGTGTTTTTGGCACACTTTGGACGCTGGGATTAGAGGGAATCATGAGAGATGAGAGATTAGATAGGTTAGACTCATTGATGGGATTAGCATCTTACTTTTAATCTAGGTGTCACTTAAGTGGTGGTTTAATTTTTATGCTTACTTTTAAGTATGTTTTCAACCATGTGTTTATTTTAATTAAAATTAATTTCGATCCCTCCTTTTCATTATTCTGGCCGCAGGCCCCTCCCTTTTCTTACCTTCCTTTATATATTTGTTTTGCTTATTTCCATTAATTATGTTTAAGTGAGAGTAAAGGTAAAACAACAAAAAAAATTCCTCCTTTCTTTTTTATGTCCCTGATCGTGACCTTTCCCCCAATTTCCTTTTATCCTTCCCCTCCTTCTTTGTTTTTCCAGCAGCGAGACTCCCACCCCCATATTACCCATTCATCTTCCATTTCCTTCTTATTCATTGTGTTGGTAAATTAGAAAGGAAAGCAATTGATTCTATCCCATTATTTGGGCAGCCCAGCAGCGTGACCCCCACCCTCATCTTCACCTTCATTTTATTTCTTCTTCTTCCATTCTTGAGAGAGAAAGCTCAAGAGCATCCATGGCTTCATCATCTTCCCACCTTTCATGCAAGATACTTCCTCATTCCTTCAACTTTCTTTGCTCCTAGATTTCCTTCTCCTTGCTACTACCTATTTCATCATACAAGTAAGCTTGGGAAATCAATTCCTCTCCCCCATTTTCAGCCCTAGGCCGTGGGGTATGGTGGAGGGTGTAGTTTTGATTTTTCTTACTTTGTCCTTGTTTTAATGCTTTGATTAGTGTTTGATTATGATCAATAGAGGAGATGAACACTTCAACCCCAATTTCTTGAAACCTTAAGCACTAACCCTAAGGGGAAAAAGAGGGCTTGTGTGATCCTCATGTGAATCACTCCAAGTAGTTGATGTTTTTAGCTTAATTGATGTTGTTGTTATTATTTGGAGTAGTAGTTTTGAAACTATCATGTCAAACTAGTTGTTTTATGGTATAAACCTATTCTTAAAAAGGGGAAATATGGGTTATGGTTGTTGAATCATGTATCAAGTTGTTGAATTAAATGTTTTGGATAGTTTAATGACTATTGGAATTGCTATGCATGAGTTAGTAGAAAAGTTAGTGTATGTTTTGTGAAAAATCAATTCTTGAAGGACTAAAATAGCATGTGGAAATTGATTAAGTTGTTCTCTAATTTTAGCATTGCTATGGCCAGGATGGAAATGTTTTGGAAATCAAAGGAAATTGGAAAGTCTCTTTGGAACTTTTACTTTGGAATTGCTTTTGTAAATGAGTTAAGAAACTTAGTAAATTTGGTTTTGAACATGACTTGCCATTTGAAAAGAAATTGTGCTTTTTCTTGTAAGCTTGAGTTAGTAATTGATTTGGTGGGAAACCCTTGCTTAGAGGTATGATAATTGGGATTTGAAAAATGCTTTAAAAAAAGGGGTATAAGAGCCGTGAGCTCAAGGGAAGTTTTTGGGAAGGAAAATATTTTGTGAACTTGTTTTAGATGCTTGATTAACATGTTTTCAAGATTTTAGAAATGTAGAAAAATGATTCTTCAAAAGCTAGCCTTTAAATTGTGTGTTGTGCTTTAGCTCTCAAAAGATGATTCATTGCACAAATACTTCAAGTATGTGACTTAGTATTTCAAACTAATTTTTAAGTAAAAAGTGTTTGGTGTGATTGAAAGAACTCTTTGAAACTCTTGTTTTTGGAAAGTGTTTTAGAATATGCTTGAACTATGTTTTGGTTATGGTTTGTTGTTTTGTTGCCTTGGAGTGTGGTTAAAAAGATTTGAAAATGGCACTAGCTTGTTGTTTAGAAAATTTTTTAGAAACATATCTTTGAATGTGCTTGAGTTATGTCTTGTGTTAACTTGATGTTTGTTAATAATTGAAAACGACTTGAAATTGGTTTATAGTTGGTGAAAAGAAGTTTTTGCAAATGTTTTTGAAAGAAAAAGAGGAGAAGGCCGAGAGGCCATAGGAGGTATTGGAAGGAAAATGATTTTTGTATGGACTTGTTAAATGATTGTTTGAGTTTTAGGAAGTTATAAATATGGTTGCTAAACTTGAAAGAAAATCTTGCAATTTTGTTGAAAAGGGGAAGGTGTGGCCGCAAGCTCAATTGAGCTTTGGAGACAAGAGTTTTGCCAACTGTGGTTTATAATAATTGTATTTGGTATGTTAAGAAATTGTGTTTATGTTTTGGGGAATTTAGGGATTGAATACTGGATTTGTTTGGATTCTTGAGGCAATGAAACACACATGACAATTGAGTTCCTTGAGACTCAAGAAAACCAAGTGGAGTCAGTTTAGTATTTGAAGAAAAGTGGCTAATTGGAATTATTCTTGCTTTAAAGTTTTCAACAAAAGATTTTAGTGACAAAACCTTATTTCTTTTCAAGTAGCTAGTATTTAAATGTTTGGATGAACTTTTGGTTAGGAAAGGGTTAGGTTGAGAGACTAAGGGTTACAGGATTAGGCCATTAGAATTATGCTAATTTTGTTTGCTGTGTTAGGCCTTGAGTAAATCCGAGATCCTCCGACGTAGGATCGAGGAATACGTGGATGTGTGGCTTGGAGTTCGGTAAGGGCAACTCTTAGACATTATCTAAGGCTTTTATTTTATATGTCCTTGTGTAAGGGCAATTTTAAAACGAAGAAGTCTGAGAACCTCAGGGTTCAAAGTGAGGGTTCTGTAATCCCTTCGATTATTTATACTGTGCTTTTCCAAGTCTATCGTGGGTATTTGAGTAAGAAGTTGGTCGCCTGACCCCAACCCCCCACACTTGTATGCTTACCTCTTTGTTAACTCCACTGAGTTGCAGAGGGATGAACTGAGTTTCGGAGTCGATGTTTGATATGCTGTGATTGTTTAAGATGTGAATTACTTATGATGTTTATGCTGCTATATTGCGTTACACTGTATTAAACTTGCTGTGAAATTATTTAATATGCGATTGAATAATTCTGAGAATTGCTTATGCTGCTTATATTGTTAAATTGCGTTTCACTATGTTCAGCTTGCTCTAGAATTATTTGATATGCAGTCGAATAATTATGCGATTTGCTCTTTGAATTTCGTATGTGGCGAATTGTTCATCGAGTGTGAGAGCTTAGTCGTGTCGTCGAGTCGTCGAGACGTTTTTGAGCTGTGAGCCGGACAACTGAGGGTGCTAGGTCCCCTTCGTTCATGGTGGATTAGCTAGGCGTCGCAGTGTTAAGGAACCGGAGCTGAATGTCCTAGGGAGAGCGAAGATCCCAAAGCTACGGCTGGTATTCAGTGGATGGATCGGCGTCTGCTTTCCCGAAAAAAATTGTCGAGTCGAGAGAAAATGAGTCGTGAGCTGAGTCTTGAGAGAGTCTTGAGTTGCGTCTTGAGAACTGTGTATACTGTTGGTTGCCTATTGTCATGATTGCTAATTCCTGTAATATGCCGTGTTATTATATGTTTTGTTGCCGAGTGTGTTGTCGAATATGTGTATTGCTCTTTATTTTTAAGAAGTTGACCCTTGCCAGTGGTTCTTTCAATTTAATGAATGTAACCCAGAAAGCGGAGCAAGCAGAGGATTTGGAACTGCAGGGAGGAGCAGCTGAGGATAGTCATCCGGCCTTCTATCTGTGTTATGTTATGGAACTTACTAGTAGTCTAGTAAGGAGTATAACTTGTCGACCAGCTATAGGATATTTGTCATTTATTTCAGTGTTGTAATAAATCTCTGTTATGTTTCATGACATGTTTGTTATACATGATTTGACAGAATAAATGAATGTGGTCTATGTGGTGTCTTAAATTATTTTCCGCCATGTTTCTAAAAGTCTCTGTGATGCTCTGTCCGTTTTTTTAAAAGAAAAAGAGTTTTGCAGGAAAAGAAAAAAAAATAGGACCACATTTCTCGAAAACCCTACGAGCAGAGTATTCCACATTTCGGAAACATGTCAACTTTTGTCAGAATGTTCACTTAGTAGTACTCCGGAAACAGGGTGTTACACTGCCTTCCCCAATTTAAATCCTGCTAAGTCGGTTGTGACTTGGGTCAAGCTTCTATGGACTAATGTCGTTCCTCCTTCTAGATCGTTTGTGGTTTGGAGAATTCTTCATAACTGGCTACCTACCGATGAAAATTTGAAAATCTTATTAAAAGAGGATGTATTGCAATTTTTATCTGCAGCTTATGTGGCACCACTTCTGAATCTACATCCCACCTATTCCTTCAGTGTCAATATGCCAAGGATCTTTGGAATTGGTTTTCACAGATTATATATTTCCTATTGATCTATCATCAACTCTTGTTACTCTTTTTGCTTGTAATACTGCCTCTAGCTCCCAACTTAATGATGTTATAATTGCGGGAATTGTGAACTTATCTTGGACTATCAGGAATTGTCATAATAAGTTACGATTTGATAACTCTTTCATCCCTCTAAAAACAACTATTAACATGGTCAAAGCTTCTATAGCTTTATCTGGAAATCATTCTAGAGGAGTGATGTCTTCCTAGATAACGGAGTTTGTTATTCTAAAGTTACTTAAAATGGATAACCATCCTAGGAAAGCTCCAATTATTAAGCAGGTTATCTGGTCTCCTCTTAATTGTGGGCGGATCAAATGCAATCTGATAGTTCTGCCAGGGGATCACTAGAGCCCTCTAGGGGTGGTGGTATTTTTAGATATAACAACTCAGCTGTTCTAGGTTGTTTTGCTACATTCTTTGGATATTCTTTTGCCTTCTATGCTGAAATCTCTATTGCAATGTTGGCTATTGAAATTGCTCATGAGAAGGGCTGGCACAAGCTTTGGCTCGAATGCGACTCTTTACTAATGGTCAAATGTTTCACTTCTTCTGATTTAATTCGTTGGCGTCTTAGAGTTAGGTGGAAAAATTGTATTAGTCTAACATGTCGTATGACTTTCATTATCTCACATGTCTACACAGAGGGTAATTCTTGTGCTGATAAATTAGCTAATTTTGGGGTTAGCTCCCAGTGCTACTCTTAGTGGGATTTAATTTCTAGTTTTGTTAAGAAACTTTTTTCCGTAATAGGTACGATCTTCCTTACTATAGGTTTCGTTAACTTTTTTCTATCTCTTGGGTTTTGGCTATAGTCCCCCCAAGATTTGATATTCGGTAATTTTTATTTTTTAATATTATTTTGGGTGCTGCAAATGAATGTTAGAGTCTGCAGTGCCAACATAGTTGATATCTCTTTCTCTATAGTGATGTTTTGCACTCCAATTTGGTTAAAAAAAAAGAGGAAGAGGGTGCAAGTAGAAAAAATGGCAGGTGCAGGTAGTGATTCCCGGGTTATCGAATTAGTTGGGCCAGGCCTCTCTTCATATTTCCAGGACAAGCGGACACAGAAAGGACCCATAATAATCAAATCAAAGGAAGACATCAATAGTTACTAGTTTTTTTTTGACAATAAACATCATTCAAGTAAACGAACAAGGATCGGTTCAAACGAGTTGAATAAATTGTGTTAGGGTATTCCCCGTCCACATTTTAACCCTAACACACATACTTGAGTCAGCCAGATACATGACATTAATAAACATACAGTTTACAGGAATCATGTAACACCCCAATTCCTCAAGCTTGGTTTGATGTGTGTGCATAAGCTTAGTATGGCTTAATGATGAACTTTAAGTGATTTTTTCATTGATTGTTATACTTGAATATGTGAATATTGTGTTTGGTGATTTTTTTTTTGCCCAGTGTGAATCGATTCCCAGGCCCTGTGAATCGATTCAGGGCTGTTGGGTTTGCTGGGACTCGATTAGGCTTGTTGTGAATCGAAGTGTGAATCGATTCACAAAAGTTGGCTCTCTGTGAATCGAAGTGTGAATCGATTCACAGAAAGTCAGTTCCCTGTGAATCGAATCTGGGAGCTGCAGGAATCGATTCATTCACTTAAAACTGCGATTCCTGTCATTTTTACACTGAGTGAATCGATTCACTTAGGCTGTGAATCGATTCACAGCTGCATTAAAACAGAAAAACTCAGCAGAAAAAGGGCAGAACGCGATTTTGAGAGAGGGTTAGAGAGAGAATGCGATAGAGAGAAGGAGGAGAGGGGATTAAACACCTAGGGTTCACATTTTAAGGGGAAAACATGGATTCATGCTAGATTTATCATCAATCTTAGCTTGAATCCAAGTTGGGGAGTATTCACTCTTGGTTTAGAAAGTTGGAAGGAATCCCTAGAAGGAAAGCTTGAAGGAGAAGAAGAGGTAGGAGTTGAACTCTAACTTTGGGAGCTCGAAATCTTACATTGATGGTGAGTTCTTCCTTCCCTTAGGTGATGGGCACCCATAAGTCCCACATTAGGGTTCTCTTGAAGAAAACCCTTGAACCCCAAAGGGTTCAAAGGGTTCAAGGTTAGAATGTCCCAAATCCCTCTTATTTTTACAGTTTTTAGTGTTAAATAGCTATGCATGTGTTATTGAGACTGATTAAGGGGGTTTATGTTGTACCCAAAACCCCCATAAACTGTGAGATTGATCTTTGACCATTGGGAACTCCATGGAGCTCCAATGGAAGTGTGTCTTGTCTTGATATATTTTCCTTGACTGAGCATGATATATGTTTCCAATTGAATATGAAATGTATCCTTTTACATGAATATGTTCAGTTACATGTGAAATTAGAGGAGTACCTAATTGTATTCCTATTTTTGAATAAGGCATGCATTTAAGGATATAGTTTGTGAATTAAATTCCCTAAAAGACACTAAGATGCCTCAAAAGGGGGTGATCGATATGGTTAGCCGTGTGGGACACCCTCGGACGGTTAAGACGTCTAACCACCATATCGAAAGCATATTTATGGGGTTGTATGGACGTAAGCATACAACACTACCCATGAATACGAGCCAAAGATGAATTAGAAATTCATAGTAAGAATATGCATTGCATAAATGTGTGATATTAAGTTTTGACTGATAGTTCATTATATGAGTTGATGGTGAGGAGTCGAAGGGAGGATTCACTGAGATTATTATCTCACCCCGCTCCTTTATTTAATTATTTTTCTGGATGTACAGGTTTCAAAGGAGGGTGTGTTTGCTAGCTCTTGGAATCTTGTTTATTTTGTAGTAGTCTTAAGTAACACCTTGAACATGTAATTTCTAGAGTTATGTAGAGTTATGTATTGGTGTTGTACCGTCATGAAACTTATGTATTTGAGTTTTAGTCTTTTGTGGTATTTGGACTTAATGTTGGACCTTAAGTTTGAATTATTATTGGGAGGACTGTACCTAATGATAATTATCCTATTTTCAAGTTAATGAAAGTAAGGTGTTACATTATGGTATCAAAGCAGTTCGATTCTAATCGCACTGTAGGGATTGCTAGGAATAGTTTCGCGAATTTCTTGAGTCTGCTGTTGTTTTCTACTTATTATGCTAAGAGATATTGAGCTTGATCAACTCAATGCTTGGTGCATTCTATGCAGAATTATGGCTTCAGGTTCTGGAAGGCGCGGGAGACCCAGGAGGAATGCTACGATGCCTCAGAATCCACCAGGATCAGAGCATGCTGCGATACCTCTGAATCCGCCAGGACAGGAGAATGCTTGGCTACAAGGGATATTGCAGGCTATTCAGAATCAGAGTATTGCAACTAACAATCTTGCGGCTCAGTTAGCCCAACAACAACAGCACCAAGCCCAACCTCCCTCGCAAGAGGAGGATTTAGACCGGAAATTCCTAAAGTTCCTCAAGATGAAGCCACCAACCTTCAATGGAAAAACAGAAGCCATGGCATCCCAACACTGGCTGGAGGCCGTGGAGAAGAGTTTTAAGGTTGTCCATTGTACCGAGGAGCAAAAGGTCGAGCTAGCTACTCATATGCTCATAGAGGATACTGAAAACTGGTGGAAGGTGGCTCAAGGGACACCAATAACTTGGGCGAACTTTCAAAGGGTCTTCTTGGAGAAGTACTTTCCACAGACTGTGAAAGATATGATGGATAGAGAGTTAGTCCAACTTCAGCAAGGAAAATCTACTGTTTCAGAGTATGTGAACAAGTTTGAGGAGTTGGTAAGGTACTCATCTGTTGCTCAATTTGCTCCGAATGATAATTGGAAAATCAAGCAGTTTAAGTGGAGTTCTCAATAGAATTGGTTCCCGGAACAGGACCAATCTCCATGGCACCTTATAGGATGTCACCCCTGGAGTTGAGCGAACTAAAAACACAGTTGGAAGATTTGATTGCTAAGCAGTTTATTAGACCTAGTGTGTCACCTTGGGGCGCACCTGTCCTTTTGGTAAAGAAGAAAGATGGGAGTATGAGGTTATGTGTTGATTACCGAAAAATCAATAAGATCACAGTGAAGAATAAGTACCCCTTGCCCAGGATAGATGACTTGTTAGATCAACTTAGGGGAGCTTCGGTTTTCTCTAAGATTGATCTAAGATCTGGTTATCACCATATTAGAGTTAAGGTAGAGGATGTTCCAAAGACGGCATTTAGAACTAGATACGGGCACTATGAATATTTGGTTATGCCTTTTGGTCTGACCAATGCTCCAGCCGTTTTTATGGACTATATGAACCGAATTTTTAGGCCTTTCCTTGACAAGTTTGTAGTGGTCTTCATAGACGATATCCTAGTTTATTCTAAGAATCCTCGAGAGCATGAGGAACACCTTAGGATTGTTCTAAGTACCCTTAGAGAAAAGAGCCTCTTCAAGAAACACGAGAAATGTGAGTTACGGCTCACTTTGAAGTTAAGTTTCTTGGTCATGTGATTTCTAAAGCGGAAGTGTCGGTTGATCCTAGTAAAGTAGAAGCAGTCCTTAGTTGGGAGCGACCAACCACGATCCACGAAGTTAGGAGCTTTCTAGGATTAGCGGTTACTAGAAGGTTCATTAAGGGATTTTCACATATGGTGCTTCCCTAACAAGGTTAACCCGAAAGGGGAGCCTTTGTGTGGACTAAGAGTGTGAGAGTAGTTTCCTAGAGCTTAAGATCGGGTTGACTTCCACCGGTCTTGATTATCACGACCCAAAGATTGGGATTTGAAGTTTATAGTGATGCCTCTAAGAAAGGGTTAGGATGTGTTCTCATGCAGAATCGACAAGTTGGAGCCTATGCATCTAGGCAGTTAAAGCCACATGAGGAGAACTACCCTACTCATCACTTAGAGCTCATGACCATTGTCTTTGCTCTAAAGATTTGGCGACACTATCTGTATGGTGCTCAGTTTGAAGTGTTTAGTGATCATAAGAGCTTGAAATACCTTTTTGATCAGAAGGAACTTAACATGAGACAGAGAAGATGGGTTGAGTTCCTAAAAGACTATGACTTTGAGTTGAAGTACCATCCGGGCCAAGCGAATGTGGTCGCTGATGCCTTGAGTAGGAAATCCTTGCATGTGTCTTCACTGATGATAAAAGAAATGGAGTTGTTGGAGTCTTTTAGGGACCTTAATCTTGGAATTTTCCCATCAGTGAACAGTCTCATGATTTACCATCTAGAAATTTCCTGCAATTTTAGGGAACAAATTAGACTTGCCCAGAGCTTAGATGTAGAGTTGCAGTCTAGCAAACACCGCCCGGTTTTTCTGAAGCTGAGGATGGCACTTGATTGTTCCATCAGAGAATCTGCATACCAAAGGACAATTCCATTAAGCAGCAGGTTCTAGGAGAAGCCCACAAGAGTGGATTCTCGGTACACCCTGGCTCCACCAAGATGTATCAGGACCTTAGACAGAGGTATTGGTGGCCAGGCATGAGGAATGATGTGGCAGAATTTGTAGCTCAATGCTTGGTTTGTCAGAAAACCAAGATAGAACACCAAAAGCCTTCAGGTTTTCTCTAGCCTTTAGAAATTCCCGAGTGGAAGTGGGATAGTATAGCAATGGACTTCGTGGGAGGGTTACCCTTCACTCAGTTAGGATATGACTCTATATGGGTCATAGTGGATAGATTAACCAAATCTGCTCATTTTCTCCCCATAAAGTCCACTTACAAAACTATCCGGTTAGCTGAGATCTACATCAGAGAGATTGTTAGACTCCACGGAGTTCCAACTAACATTGTCTCTGATAGGGATCCAAAGTTTTACCTCTCGGTTTTGGAAGGCACTTCATCAAGCCTTAGGGACGAGGTTGAGTCTTAGCACAGCCTACCATCCCCAGACAGATGGCCAGTCGGAGAGAACCATTCAAACTTTAGAGGATATGCTCAGAGCCTGTGTTTTAGAGGATGGCGGTAGTTGGAGCAAGTATTTGTCATTAATTGAATTTTTATACAACAACAGCTATCAGTCTAGCATAGGAATGGCACCGTACGAGGCTCTCTACGGTCGCAAGTGTAGGACTCCTCTATGTTGGTTTGAAGTGGGGGAAGAAACAATTGTTAGGTCCCGACCTTGTTCAAGAAACCACTGATAAGATTCGTATGATTAGGGAGAAGATAAAGACTGCTCAGAGTAGGCAGAAAAGTTATGCAGATCGTAGGCTCAAATCCCTTGAATTTGATGAAGGAGAACATGTATTCCTGAAAGTCACTCCCACTATAGGTGTTGATAGAGCCCTTAGGGCCAAAAAGTTGACCCCTCGGTATGTGGGTCCTTTCCAAATCCTCAATCGAATTGGTCCTGTCGCTTACCAAATTGCCTTACCTCCTTCTTTGTCAAATCTCCACAACGTTTTTCATGTGTCTCAGCTTAAGAAATACATTCTGGATCCATTCCACTCTATAGACCAAGAGTCTATACAACTTAGATCAGATTGCACGTACCAGCCCGAACCGACCCAAATAGTGGACCGAGCTTCCAAGGCACTCAGGAATAAGACTATCCCTTTGGTCAAGGTGATCTGGGAAGGATCCACTCCCGAAGAAGCCACTTGGGAACTCGAAGATGAGATGCGAAGCCTATATCCGCAACTTTTCAAATAGGTATGTAAGTTTATCAAATTTTGAGGACAAATTTTTTTAAAAAGCTGGGTAGTAGTGTAACACCCCAATTCCTCAACCTTGGTTTGATGTGTGTGCATAAGCTTAGTATGGCTTAATGATGAACTTTAAGTGATTTTTTCATTGATTGTTATACTTGAATATGTGAATATTGTGTTTGGTGATTTTTTTTTTTGCCCAGTGTGAATCGATTCCCAGGCCCTGTGAATCGATTCAGTATCGCTGGTTCTTTGGGACTCGATTAGGCTTGTTGTGAATCGAAGTGTGAATCGATTCACAAAAGTTGGCTCTCTGTGAATCGAAGTGTGAATCGATTCACAGAAAGTCAGTTCCCTGTGAATCGAATCTGGGAGCTGCAGGAATCGATTCATTCACTTAAAACTGCGATTCCTGTCATTTTTACACTGAGTGAATCGATTCACTTAGGCTGTGAATCGATTCACAGCTGCATTAAAACAGAAAAACTCAGCAGAAAAAGGGCAGAACGCGATTTTGAGAGAGGGTTAGAGAGAGAATGTGATAGAGAGAAGGAGGAGAGGGGATTAAACACCTAGGGTTCACATTTTAAGGGGAAAACATGGATTCATGCTAGATTTATCATCAATCTTAGCTTGAATCCAAGTTGGGGAGTATTCACTCTTGGTTTGGAAAGTTGGAAGGAATCCCTAGAAGGAAAGCTTGAAGGAGAAGAAGAGGAAGGAGCTGAACTCTAACTTTGGGAGCTCGAAATCTTACATTGATGGTGAGTTCTTCCTTTCCTTAGGTGATGGGCACCCATAAGTCCCACATTAGGGTTCTCTTGAAGAAAACCCTTGAACCCTTTGGGGTTCAAGGTTAGAATGTCCCAAATCCCTCTTATTTTTACAGTTTTTAGTGTTAAATAGCTATGCATGTGTTATTGGGACTGATTAAGGGGGTTTATGTTGTACCCAAAACCCCCATAAACTGTGAGATTGATGTTTGACCATTGAGAACTCCATGGAGCTCCAATGGAAGTGTGTCTTGTCTTGATATATTTTCCTTGACTGAGCATGATATATGTTTCCAATTGAATATGAAATGTATCCTTTTACATGAATATGTTCAGTTACATGTGAAATTATAGGAGTACCTAATTGTATTCCTATTTTTTAATAAGGCATGCATTTAAGGATATAGTTTGTGAATTAAATTCCCTAAAAGACACTAAGATGCCTCAAAAGGGGGTGATCGATATGGTTAGCCGTGTGGGACACCCTCGGACGGTTAAGACGTCTAACCACCATATCGAAAGCGTATTTATGGGGTTGTATGGACGTAAGCATACAACGCTACCCATGAATACGAGCCAAAGATGAATTAGAAATTCATAGTAAGAATATGCATTGCATAAATGTGTGATATTAAGTTTTGACTGATAGTTCATTATATGAGTTGATGGTGAGGAGTCGAAGGGAGGATTCACTGAGATTATTATCTCACCCCGCTCCTTTATTTAATTATTTTTACAGATGTACAGGTTTCAAAGGAGGACTGACAGCTGCTAGCTCTTGGAATCTTGTTTATTTTGTAGTAGTCTTAAGTAACACCTTGAACATGTAATTTCTAGAGTTATGTAGAGTTATGTATTGGTGTTGTACCGTCATGAAACTTATGTATTTGAGTTTTAGTCTTTTGTGGTATTTGGACTTAATGTTGGACCTTAAGTTTGAATTATTATTGGGAGGACTGTACCTAATGATAATTATCCTATTTTCAAGTTAATGAAAGTAAGGTGTTACAAATCAATAGGGTAAAACCAGGCCAAAATCTTAATCCTAACAACCGAACCAATTTTTCCCGTGCATGGTCAATGACCAAGGAGAAATGAGGATCCACAGTCTTTAATCTCATTCAGTTACGAATCATTTATTTGGCTTGTGCAGGTTCAAATCGACTATTGATGGTCTCAAAAATGACCAATCTAACCATATGTTCGGGGGCCATTTATAGGTTGGAAAGGATGCTGAAGTTGGTGGTAGCCACCATTATCACTGCAAACAAAATACAATTCCAACAAGCCAAACACATGTGGGGCATTTCCACAAACACCGTGGGAGCAAACTTAAAGCAATCTAAATAAGGCAAGCCACTAAAACATAAACAAGTAACAGAAAAACAACCTCAAACAAGTGAATATTAAAATTCAGAACATTCAACAGTAAGTAGATCAAGCCCCAAAAATTCCACAGTGGCTTAAGGGGAGGCCGAGAGCATAGCTAAAGGTGGGGGAGCGGCTATGAGAGCATGAAATAGGGGTGGTGGTTTAGGTGGTGGATGTTCCATCTGGTAAGGTACCACGTCGTTGAGGGTTGGGTACTCGAGGGGTATTTGAATGCCGGTGGAAGCTGTGAGCGATTTACTTCTAATTCGAGGCGGGAGGAGGTCTAGCGGTGAGTGGAGGAGGGGAAGAGCTTTGTGGAAACATGGTAAGGGGTGTCTATTTCGGAGAAGGACACGACCTCCGGTGATGGGTGGAAGACGAGCCAGTGAGAGGGAAAGAGGATAGGTGAGATCCGGATCTGGGAGGCCATGAACGGCCGCCGGTCACTGGAGAAAAGGGAGAGAGAATGTGATATGAAGTGAGATATTCCTTGATATAGAGGATAAGGATAACCTCCTTAGAAAGAGATAGAAGAGAAGATTGAATTCCTTCTGATGAAGAAAAGCCTAGAGAGGGAGATAGAAACTTTGATAATTTTCTTGCTTACTTTCTCATTCATAACTCACTGCTTATATAATAGAATTACAAATAACCAACTCAATACAATTTAGGATCTAAGGACATTTGGCTACATCTGCCTATTTCTAATATTACAAAATATAAAAACTCTTAACTGACCACTAATATGTAATCTTCTATAGGAATAAAGACCTAAATACTGGACTCTCACATTTTGCATTAGCCCATGTATTAGTTAGGCCATTTAGTAATTCTTTTGGGCCTTTCCAATACCACTGTAGGCCCATAGCTATCAGCTTGTATTCCTATCATTACCTACCCCTTCAAATTGATCTTGTCCTCAAGATTAAAGTATGGTATGCTGCTACAGGGTGCCCTTAAATAAGACTTTGGGTTTATTCCTTCCTCTTCCTGTCTTCTTAAAAATTGCAGCGATCTTGCAATCTCCAAAGCCCAACTCAATATGTTGTAATTAACAGCTGCCTTTTGTTTGGCCCATATTAAATGCGCCCCCACCTATTGAGTACACACCCCCCAAATTCTGAAAAACCCAAAATACCCGAAACAATTTTCAACTCATACCCACTCTCACATTTTTTTACCCCATTTTTTTTCAAAATCTGACTCATTCCCGTAAATTACTATTTACGATACTGTTTGGGAGTACCAGAATTACGAATTTACGGTATAACTTTTTTTTTTGGAATTTTAGTACGTACCGGAAATTCATAATTTCCGATAATCTACCAGAAATTCATTATTTCTGGTATAATGTAAAAAAATCAAATAGGTACCGGAAATTCATAATTTCCGGTACGTATTTCGATTTTTTACAACGTACCGAAAATTATGAATTTCCGGTATGTATTGAATTTTTTTATTTTTTTCAATTTCTTTTGTTCAACTAATAATTTATTTTTGTTTGTTTTATTTTAGGTTTATTGGAAATGGATGATTTTAGTGCCTTTAATTCTGACGAAGCTGACAAGCCTACCAACGTGTCCCAACCTGTTGATTGTAGTGACGCATTCACTACTATGCAGGTAGTATAGTTATTATTTGATATTGTGAATATGTCGTATTATTTGATATTTTTATCATGAAAACATTAAGTTTAATTTTTTTAGATATTTCCTACACGAGATGATCTTTTGTATTGGGCTCGAGAGGTTGGGAAGGAAAACTATATAGTTATTGTCATTGTAAGATCAGACATAGAAACGGGACAAAGAGGAAGAAAAACCAAAATCATTCTGGGTTGTGAAAGGGGTGGAAAGTATAGATCCAAGTCATCAAGTTCTTCAAAGTCAACTAGATCTCATAAGTGTGAGTGTCTGTTCGCGCTTAAAGGAAGACCTCTGTCAACGGGCGAAGGCTGGATACTTAGGGCCCTTTGTGGAATTCACAACCCTCGGATACTTGAAAGCATGACGAGACTTCCATTTATTGGTTGCTTAAGTCAAAATGAGAAAGATATTGTTCATGATATAACAAAGAACAATGTAAAGCCAGGAAACATTCTACTAACACTGAAACAACGCAATAAGGGGAACCTCACTACCATCAGTCAAGTATATAATGAGCTGCATAAGTTTCGATCAATTCAGAAATGTCCAAGAACTGAGATGCAACACTTGTTGAACTTAATACAACGTGATCGATATGTGTTCTGGTATAGAAGACAACACGATTCCGACGTTATGAGAGATATTTTTTGGACACATCCAGATGCCATCAATTTATTGAATACATTTCACATTGTCTTGTTCATGGACAACACCTACAAAACCAACAGATATCAGCTGCCACTGTTTGAAATTGTTGGTGTTACTTGTACGACCCTTACATACACAGTGGCATTTGCATATTTGGATTCTTGGCAGCAGGATAACTTTGTATGGGCACTATTGAAGTTAAAAGGACTGTGTATGAGAGAGGAATCATTTTCTCAAGTTATTCTTACCGACAGAGATCTTGCTCTGATGAATGCAATTACGTTCGTTTTTTCAACTTTGACTAATTTTCTATGTCAATTTCACATAGGTAAGAATATCTATGCGAAATGCAAGAAGTTGGTATTCCATGAAGGTAAACATGAGGCAGTGAAGGATGCATGAGATGGTGTTGTTAATGCGACTGACGAGGTTGAGTATGAGCAGTGCTTGATGACTTTTGAGTCCATATGTTTAGAATTTCTTATTTTTATCGAGTATGTCAAGATTACATGGTTGAATCCCTACAAGGAAAAGTTTGTTGCAGCATGGACCAACCGAGTGATGCACTTAGGAAATACAACAACAAATAGGTATGCTAAACTTGTATATAAAATTATTTTGATAAATATTTTTTTAATTATGTCATTGCAGTTGATGCGGTTTAATTTTTGTTTGTTATTAGGGCTGAGTCTGCACATTGGGCATTGAAGAGAAATCTACAAAACAGCAGGGGTGACCTGTGTAATTGTTGGGAAACTATGAACAATATACTTTGATAAACACCAATATTACATCATTTTTATAAAGATATTAGAATGTGATTTGAATAATTATTGAATATTATTAATTGAAATTCAGTCTCTTTTAATCTAAATTGTGCAGAAATGGAAAATTAGGCAATACGGTGGTCAAATACAGTTATGGGCTTGAAATTGGGCCAAAAACTAGGCCTAGAATGCTAAACCAGCCTTTAACACGGCCTGTACATGGCAGCACAGTCTTGAGGCGGTTTAAGAAGCAAACGCGTAAAACGGGCTGGAAAGGGAGCACAGCCATCCAGCACGGCCGTGCTCAACCAAATTCTTGCCTATAAATAGAGCAGCGCAGTTTTAGTTTTAGGTTGTTCATTTTGGGGAGTTGAGGCATTTTTGGGCTCATTTCTTCCTCTCTTAGTTTATTTTCTCCTGGTATTTTGTCATTTTAAATTTCTGTTATTGTATTTCTTTATTCTTTCTATTTTGATATGGATTCTGGAATTAGTGTTATGTTGTTATTTTCAATCATAATGTGTAACTAATTCTATTACTGTGGTGATGGGGAATCTTTTACTATGCTTATAATCTTAATCCAGTTTCTAATATGAGTTCTTAATTCTTTTGATTAAATTATTCCTGGCGAATTTATTCTAACAAGAACTAATCATTCTTTACTCAGTAAATTAATTGTGTGGCGATCGTACCTTCTATTAGTTAACAAAACTCTAGGGATAATTGAATCTGCGTGCTCTGCCGGATCAAGGATTGCGTGTTTATTTTCAATCAGTCATTGAATTGATAAATCTATTGACGCTTTATGCTCTTTCTATTTACTTGCTTTGAATAATCAAACAAAGTAATAAATTAGCAAGAAGACTGTTAACATTGCATGATCATTGGGTGTTAATAGCTTTTGAATAGATGATTGGTAATCAATAAAGATATTTTCTCGGCTCTTTTTATAAATTGGTTAAGTGAATAAATATTGGTATAAAGTGAACCCAGAACCTCAGTTACTCCATAAAATCATAGTTTTTGTTCTTATTCTAAATTTCTTTCTTTTCTCTTTTAATCAATTTCACTCGGAATCATTTGTCTAAATAACAAATTAATCTTAGTAGAGCAGTAACCATTCCAATTCTCTGTGGATACGATAATCTTTTATACTATAACTTGACGTAATCGTGCACTTGTGATTTCGATGCACCAAGTTTTTAGTGCCGTTGCCGGGGAATTGTTAATGATATTGATCGAAATAATTTGTTGTTAATTTAGATGTTTTTTGTAATTATTTTACTTTCTCTTATTTTTATTTTTGTCTTTTCTTTTTCTTTTTCTTTCTTGTCATTTTAATTCTAGTATCACCTTCTACATGGAAGGTTCTACCTCCTACATGGATGGCTTTATTTTTGCCTTTATTTTTAATTTCTTTTGCTTTTAGTAGCGTCTCTTGGTTGGAAGACTAGATTTTATTGCTATTTAATTACTTAAAACTTATTACTTAGCGTCTCCTGGTTGGAAGACTAGATTATTTCTTCTTTCTTTTAATTTTTCTTTTCTTTTCTTTAGACTAACCTTAAATAATAAATAAAATTTGAGTTTTTGATCACTTGATCCAGCTTTGTTGCAGTGTATGCTAACACGCTCTTAAGATCCTATCCTTCAGTTTGATCCTGAAATTGAAAGAACTGCAAGAGCTCTTAGAAGACAAAGAAGAGCTGTTAGAAGACAAAGAAGAACAATGGCAGAACAGAAATTGACTATGAATGAATACTTTACACCGACTTGTGAAGAACATGATAGTATCCAATATCCAGAGGTGGAAGCCAACAATTTTGAGCTTAAACCAGGCCAAATTTCTATGGTCAAAGATGTGCAATTCTTAAGCTTACCGCATGAGGACCCAAATGCTCATCTAAAAAGATTCCAGCAGATTACACAAACTGTAAAAATTAATAGGGTTCCTCTGGAAGCCATTAGACTCCGCTAGTTTACTTTTTCTTTGAGGGAAAAACCCAACTCTGGTTGGACTCATTGGAAGCCAATTCCATCAGAACTTGGACAGATCTGAAGAGTAAATTTTTGAACAAATACTTCCCACCAGGGAAGTCTGCTAAACTAAGAGCAGAAATTTCTGGATTTACTCAGAAAGATGGTGAAACTATGCATGAAACATGGGAACGATTCCAAGATCTAATATTAGGCTGTCCCCATCTTGGTTTTAATAAATCCTTGTTAGTTCAAATTTTCTGTAATGGTCTTTCTTTTCAAGATACGACATCTATAGATGCAGCATGTGGAGGATCCTTAGGCTACAAAACACCATCTGAAAGCTATGAGATCATGGGCAGGATTGCCCAGAATAGTGCTCAATGGGCATAAGGAGAGAGACATATCCCGAAAAAAATCTCCGCAGCCAGGTATGTTTAAAGTAGATTCTAACACTGCTTTAGAGGCCAAGATTGAGGCAATGAGCAAGAAGTTAGAGGCTCTCTTAGCCTCAAAGTCTAAAACAGTTGCCTCAGTTTCTCATGACAATGATGAATGACCTATTGAGTTCAGTGGCATGACTGAAGAAGTTAATGTCATCAAAGATTCTGATCCAAAACTTGAAATGCAAGAAGTAATGCTCAAATACATGCAAAGGCATGGACATCCGTGTATAGGTGTCTTGGCTAGTTATATGGAGAAAACCAATGAAAGGCTAAAAAGCATTGAGAAGAAGGGCCCTATGGCCTCTTGTAATTCTTGTGGAACAGTGGGTCATGAGACCAATGATTGTTTAGAAGAAATTAATTTTGTAGGCACTAGCTCTAGGCCTAGAAATGATCCATATTCTAATACCTACAATCCGGGTAGGAGGGACCATCCCAACTTCGCGTAGGGGCCAAAACCAGAATCAAAATCAGAATAAAAATCATATTCAAGCCCCCTACAAACCCCCTAACATGCAAGTCCAACCTCAACCACAAAGAAGGTCATACCTTCAAGATCAAATTGACAGCCTTGTGGGAACTGTTAAATCACTAGAAAATACAGTAAATACTTCAGTTTCCAACCACAAAAATTTAGAAAGCCAAGTTGCCACTCTGGTGTAACTAATAACCAAAAGGGAGTAAGGGTCGCTCCCCACCCAGCCTAAACAAAATCCTAGGGAGCAAATGAAGGCCATGAGTACTAGAAGTGGTAAAATTCTTAATTCACCAATAAATGAGAGTAGTCGAGTCCCTACTGAAAGGGACTCAAGTGAAAAAATTGAAGAAAAAGAAAAAAATGAACAAAACTTCACCAATTCCTGCAGTTTCATCACTTCCACCCCAAAACCCTAAGCCAAATATCCCATTTCCACAAAGGCTAAAAGGTAATATAGTTGATCCACAATTTGCCAAATTTTTGGATATGTTAAAACAACTAACAATCAACATACCCTATGTGGAGGCAATTTCTCAGATGCCCAAATATGCAAAATTTCTAAAGGACATTGTGTCCAATAAAAAAAGGCTAGAGGAATTTTCCATTGTCAAACTTAATGAGGAGTGCTCTGCTATATTTCTGAATAAATGGTTTTGTTTCCCCCACGCTTGCACTGCAACACACCAAGATAAAGACATCATTTGAGAGAAGCATAAACGTAGTGGAGTACAAGCACAACACTCGTATGTTTATCAGATTACATGGATTTGTATCAAAGACTACACTACAACATATTGTCGACGAGTACAGTAGAGTGAATTATGTTGGTATTGATAAATCTGCTTGTGGTTGCACTATCAGATCGACACATGGGTTACCCTGTGCTTGTGAGTTGGCGGGCTACAGTAGGATGTTTGTATCTATTCCATTGGAGGCAGTTCACTTTCATTGGAGGAATTTACATTTTGGTGAACAACAAGAAATACACCATCAAGGCGAGACAGAAGACGGGGTGTCAGAGAAAGAGCTTGCACTTCAGTGGGATGCATTGGTAATGCGATTTCGGTCACTTAACGTTATTGGCAAGAGGACACTGTTTGCCAAGGTGCGTGAACTTGTATTTCCGGACACAACTTCAAGGTGTCCACCTCCTGAAAAGGTGAAGACTAATGGAGCACCGAAAAAAGGTAAGATAAGGCCCCGACAATGGATGGATATGATGTTAGGCGCGACCTATCTTATTTTGAGCATGTGGACAAAATGTATTCTGACATACCATTTGGGAATACATCAAAGGCATCAAAGGCATCATCTAATGTTCCCAAAAGGAAAAAGAAACGATTGTCTTACCTGGGTCAATTTCCTGTGCTGTTTCACCCATATATTGAGGTCATCGTGGATGCCAAAAATGATGGAAACTGCGGATATCGTTCTATTGCAGCATTACTTGGTACATCTGAGGACGGATGACCTATTGTCCATCAAGACTTGGAAAAAGAGATCAGAATACACTATGATTTTCATGGCCAACTTTTTGGAGATCGATATCAAGAATTGAGGGAGTCGTTGCTAGGTGTAACTCGTACCTGCTTTTGTGACAAGTGGATGTCCTTACCAGACATGGGTTACGTAATAGCAACAAAATATAAATTGATTCTAGTCTCTTTGAATGACTGCACTCAGACATGTTGGACATTTTTTTCTCTTAGGGGCTTGTATCACCCAACTCAGTCAAGTAACCCTGTAATTTGTATTGGGTTTGTCAACCGTAATCACTGGGTACAGGTAATTTTTTACAACAATGTGTTATTTTCAACTTAATCTATTTTTTTACTTGTAAAATGTGTCTAATTAATTTGCATTTTTTAGTTATTTCTGAAGTCAGGATGTCTGTTGCCTAACGTCGCTCCTAACATTGTTATCTTGAGGCTCATTCATACGCAACACTGTATGCTGCTCGATTGCAAGAATGGTTTACATTATTTCCACTGTTGCGTCAGAATACACCACAGGATCCAGATGACCGCATACACTTGGATGATGATTGATTACATTGTAGTGATCTATAGTAATGTTTGTGTTCTGTTGTTGTTGAACAAGTAGTTGCATTTAATAAACCGTTGGGTTTGGTTTTTTTAATGTTGTATTTGCATTTGGTTCTCATGTAATGTTTGTTTTGTTGTTGTTGAACGACTCGTTTCATTTAGTTGCCCGCTTCATGTTTTGCATATAAGGACGAAACAATGAAAGATGTCCAAATATAACAAAAAAACAAAAGATGTCCAAATATAACAAAAAAAACATAACAAATATAAAAAATCCTACCGTCTCCTATGTTGACGCTTCATCCCAGAAGTGGATGTCTTCGTCCCACCCTGCGCTATCTGTAGTGCCTGGCAATATACTGGGCAAGCCTAGCGGGGTCTATCGGGATCTGCTCATCCTCAGATATCGTATGGAGAATGTCGGTGACTGAGTTCAACTTCTCCATCATATCATAACAACTCGCCTGCAAATTACAACAAGACATCAGAGGAAATAAACAAATACAAAAAATACATAATTTATATCTAAACATTTACATAATCGGCCTCAGGCCCAACCCCAACAGCCTCTACGGCTGGATTTATTAGAAGTGGATGCAACATCCTGCGGTACCACTCAATGTATCTCTCAGTGCACTCCGCTGGATAAGAGGCCACGTCTAATGGGACGGTCGAAAGGATAGAGTGCAGAGGAAAAGATATCCACGCATTTGTAATCTCCTCAGCTGTGGGACGAAGTGGTGGTGGCCGGGGAATATCCTGGATATAACCGAACTCTCTAACTACCCTCTCAGGTAGGTACGGCATTATGAACGAAGCATAACGGATGTACCATGAAAATAGGGACGCGGGATGAGGCTGCGTCCTGCGTGTAGTCCACGGGTACCAACAAACATCAGTAGGTGTCAACACATCCAGTGCTTTTCTGATGGGCTACACCTGGCCGTTACCTCTAACAAGAGACCACCTCATGGCTCGTGCCATGCCATCGATTAAACCAAGATCCTTTCGGGGGTAGATAGTAGGGAAATACTCATATATCCATGCCTGTGACAATAATAACGAATCAACCACCATACCAATATTTTAAATAAATAATTGTTTACAAAAATAGGCTACGTACCTGAAAAAGTGTCAAATATCCACCAATTTGCTTAGTGCCATACAGACTAGCGTCGCCCAGATATCCGTACAACACAGATAGTGCAACACTAGCCCATGACACCCCACCAACCTCCTGTAAGTCACGTACCAAGTCCAGGTACTTGACATCAATGTATATATGGCTCTTGTTTACCAAAATGGTACATGCCAGCAACAACATTATAAAGGCCCTGGCTGCATAGTCCCACTCTTCGTCATTCCTGCGGTCGTCATATCAAAAAGTCAATAATCACATGAGCACCCCTCATATCGTGCGTCTTCTTGCACTACAAGAAAAATGGCCAGCGGCGGTGGTCAGTTTGCGGTAGTTGCAGCATGAACTGCCGGTAGTTGAACAGCGGCGGCGGTTTAGGCGGCGGTTCTTGTAACCTCCCTTACATACTTGAATTTTGCGGTGGTTGATGGACACCGAAGGCGGTCGAAATTAAAAAAATAAAAAACCGCATTTCTGAATTTCAATTCGCGACGGTTGAATGGAAATTCACGGCGGTTCAAATGGGAAAATATACTTTTACCCTAATTTGTAAACCCCACTTCTATTCCACATTCTTCTCTAAGCAGCAGCGCCCTCACCGCAAGAAGCTCACTATGAGAACCACATCTCAGAACCCTCACTGAGAGCACCGCGAGTTCGCCGTTCCTCCTTCCTTGCCATCTCTCTTTCTCTGTTTCTCCCAAATCCTCAAATCAAAACCCTAACATTCTGTGTGTGTGTTTGTCAGAGGAAGGAGGTGAGCACCAAACCCTCACACGAGCACCTCACCAAACTATCGTGCCACGAACGACGCCTCTCGCCGTCATCCACCATGAGCACCCCCGTCTCGCAGCATCAGATTCCTCCTTCGTTGCGTCGTGTCCTGGTGAGAGTCCAATCGCTTGTGTACAGTCACATCACAGTGGATTCATGCTGGTGATAACTGTAGAATAGAAGCAAAAACCTATAATCGCGTTTTGAAGTCGCTGGTTCCTAAATCTTGAAATCCTAATGCAGGAATCGCAATTTTCGAAGAATCGCGAGCACTCTACTCTCTTCTCAGATCTGTCGTTGTTGTGGGTTTTGTGTGCTTTGCAGATCTGTTTAGGTTTTTCTCCCTCTCCTTAAGGAAGTTTCAGTTGCCATTTTAGTGAGGTTGCCTCTTCTTTTAGTATAAGAGCTTTAAAGTTAGTCATCTGACGGTTTAGGATTTCTTCAACCAATCAAGGTAAGTGTTGATATAGAAACATTATGGGGTTTTTTCATTTCTGGTTTTTGGTTTTGCAGACTGCCCTTGATTTGATAAGGATAACTTGATTCCCTGTTTTTTGATTTTTGAGATGGTAAATGAGCTACATTGTTATGAGTTACATTCATTCTTTATAATCTAATCTAATGTCATGGTGAGTTATATTTTGTGTGAGTTTACATATTGGCAGCATCAACACATGACAAGGAAGTTTAGTTTATAGCATCATTGATATTTTTTATTTCTATCTTGATTACCTGCACTCACTGTAGTATACACTGGGGAACAATGCTTTGAATCTGTTGCTGCTATCACATTTATTTACGGCATTTCTTTCATGCTTCTGTATACTATGCTGTGAATCTCTGCCTATAAATCTTTTCATGCTTCTGTATCCTCTTACTTCCCACTTTTTATGACTCCTTACTTTTTTCTTAAATTGAATAAAGGGATTCAATATCTAGGTGATAGATTTTGCCCATTTTCTCTCTAACATTACAGATTAGCATGAAAAAGGATTTTGAAGTCCCTTCATTGGGGAAACATTTGTGGGCTACATGTTTTCTGTTTTCTCATTTTCCAATGGCAAACTTGCATCTTGACATAAATTGTTTGATATTAACAGAAGAGTAACAAAATCCTTTACTATATTGGTTGTGAATACATGCCTTGACAGGATGATTTTGATGATTGACAAAAGGGAGTCTTGCAAATAGTCAACCGTGCAAAAAGTGGAAAAGAATACCAAGACGCGTATCAAGAATGATTGTTTCTCAAGTCTTTGGGTTCTGGGTATTTATTTATCTTTATTAAGACAATTTGTAAGTAGTAATAAAAAGCTCTCAATTAAAATTAAATCACACACGCACAAAATATTTTGACATGCATATCTCGTGTCGGATGTCGAGCTGAGGAAGTCGGATGTCGAGCTGAGGAGGAAGTCGCGTGTCGAGCTCTGAGGAAGTCGTATGTCGAACTGAGGAGGAAGTCGCGTGTCGACTGATGAGGTCGCGTACCGAGGTCGTGTGTCGAGCTTATGAGGTCGCGTACCGAGGTCGCGTGATGAGCTCTTGTCGCGTGCCGAGCTGATGATCCGTGTCGAGCTGTGTTCCGAGGTCGTGTGCCGAGGTCTTTTGCCGAGCTGTTCAGAGGTCGTATGCCGAGCTGTGTCGAGGTCGTCTGTCGAGCTGTGTGGCGAGGTCGTCTGCCGAGCCGTTCTTGAGGTCGTCTGGCCGAGCTGTCTTCAGAGGTCGTATGCCGAGCCGTCTCGTGTTTTCAATTCTTTCATGTTCAACGCAACGGACAAATTCCAACGGACAGATCCTGCCATAGCGGGCAAATCCTCAGCGGACAAATCTTCTTAAAGTGACGCTCCTCCATTGCCTATATAAACACGGCTCGTGAGCCTTGTAAAAATACTACAACGCAGTTGCTTAATTTTTGTGCCAAAAACTCACAAATATTTTTCATCACTCACACTTATTTGAGCACAATTTTACGAGAGCCTTTTATTCTACATAATTTGAGTTGTATTATTTGAGCTTCAATTTGTTATATCCGCACTATTGAGTGTATCTTTCTCGTCTCATTTTATTTGTGAAAATCATTTATTTTTGGGTAGGAATCCCAAGGTGTTCATAGAGAGGTGATATCTCTTGAGCGTATTGCTCACAGTATAGAGTTGTAAAGGTTTCTAGCTGAACCTGATTTAAAAGCTAGTGATTTAGTGAAAATCCCATAGTGGTTTGCTTTGGGGACAGGACGTAGGCCACAGGGGTGTTAAGTGGCCGAACCTGGATAATTTGTTGTGTGCTTTTTTACTCCTTATCTCTCTACTTTTCACTCAATTAAATTTCTGTACTTTATTTTATTGTTATTTATATCTTACTATTTACTTTATTTTTAACTCGTTTGCAATTTATTCTTCAAGTGATTTATCTATTTCACATTAATATTTCCGCAACTCATAATTAGCACTTATTTCTCCAAAAGTTTTTGAAAGCACCGTTCACACACAATTCACCCCCCTCTTGTGTTTGGAGTCACTTGTCAACAAGTGGCATCAGAGCTAGACTCTTGTATAAAGGACTTAACCCTCTCAAGAGAATGACTTCAAACAATAACGAGGAACTTCCATGAAAGACCCCATTTTGCAATGGGGAGGGTAATGGTTATTGGAAGGATAGAATGCAAATCTTTCTTGAGGGTGTTGATCTTGATATTTGGGATGCTGTGGAAAATGGTCCATTTGTCCCCACTCAATCAATTAATGATGCAGTGGTAGACAAACCAAGATCACTTTGGACCGAAGATGATAAGAAAAAGGTCCAATACAATTTGAAAGCTAAGAACATCATCATTACGCTTTAAGCTACGATGAGTTCTATAGGGTCTCAAATTGCAAGACTGCTAAAGAAATGTGGGACACCCTTTTATTGACCCATGAAGGTACTACCGACGCCAACTTACGTCTCATGGCAAAACACGAGAAGGATGAGGTAAATGCTCTTGAACTGGAATCTCCTTGAACTTATGATGAAATTTGCTTATTGCTTGTGAAGAATTAAATAATGAAACGATTAAACTTGGAAAAATTGTTCTTTCTTCTAAGAAAACCATCTCTTCTCTTGAATCAAAAATTGAAATTTTAAACAAAGAGATAGTGATTCTTAAAGAAAAACAAGTTGCTGTGATTGAAACTTCTCCTCCCATATCTTGTGAAAATAAAAAAGATGAAGTTTTAAAATGCAATGAGTGTAGTGTTTTGAAAAATAAGGTTGAGGATTTAAATAACACTCTTGCAAAATTTACAATGGGAAGAGATAATCTAAACATTATTTTAGGAAACCAAAAAGGTACTTTTAGAAAAGCTGGTTTAGGTTATCATCCAAAAATTCATGAAAAATCTTTTAAACTCTTCAATCACAACAAACCCTCAAGTAGTCCTTTCATTAAATGCTTTCACTGTGGTAGAAATGGTCACACTGCCTCCATTTGCAATATTAGAAAGAACAAGAATGTGGTTGGCAAAAAGATATGGATTCCAAAGGGTACTTTGCCAAAAACTAACTCATCTGGACCCAACTTAGTTTGGGTACCAAAAGTTAAAACCTGATTTTATTTTGCAGGTGTGCTTGAAAGCCAAAGATTCAAATTGGTATCTTGATAGCGGCTGTTCAAAGCACATGACAGGAGACAAAAGCAAGTTCTCCTCATTGGTACCTAAGAATAGTGGTTATGTCCGGTATGGTGACAACAACAAAGGTAAAATTCTTGGGATTGGTTCTATTGGTAAGAGTCCTAATCCCACTATTGAAAATGTTTTGTATGTGGATGGTTTGAAGCATAATTTGCTAAGCATTAGTCAACTTTGTGATAAAGGAAACAAAGTGGTTTTCGATTCTTCAAAATGCATGGTCATGGATTCTATAAATGAAAATGTTATTGTAATTAGACCTAGAATTGGAAATATCTATATGCTTGATTTAGATAAAATACCTTCAAATGATGCATGTTGTCTTATTAGTAAAGAGGATGAATCTTGGCTATGGCATAGGAGAATGGCTCATATTCACATGGATCATCTTAATAAGTTAGTTCGAAAGGACTTAGTAATTGGCTTACCAAAGCTTCGTTTTGAAAAAGATAAACTTTGTGATGCATGTCAAAAAGGAAAACAAGTAAAGGCATCTTTCAAATCTAAAAATATTGTTTCTACAAACCGGCCTTTACAACTTTTACATATGGATTTATTTGGCCCTTCTAGAACTAAAAGCTTTGGTGGCAATTACTATGCTCTTGTTATTGTGGATGACTATTCTCGCTATACATGGACTTTATTTATTTCTCACAAAAATGATGCTTTTAATGCTTTTCGAAAACTTGCAAAGGTTATACAAAATGAGAAGGGACTTAACATTGCTTCCATTCGAAGTGATCATGGTGGGGAATTTGAGAATGAAGCATTTGAAGCATTTTGCACAGAAAATGGCATTGATCACAACTTTTCTGCTCCAAGGACACAGCAACAATGGAGTGGTTGAAAGGAAAAATCGGTCTCTTGAAGAGCTAGCGAGGACGATGCTCAATGAGACTAACCTTCCTAAGTACTTTTGGGCAGACGCCGTGAGCACCGCTTGCTATGTGATGAATCGAGTTCTTATAAGGCCAATCCTTAAGCAAACACCGTATGAACTCTACAAAGGAAGGAAGCCCAACATTTCCCACCTTCACGTTTTCGGATGCAAGTGTTTTGTCCTAAACAATGGTAAGAATAACCTTGGAAAATTTGATGCCAAAGCGGATGAAGGTATATTTCTTGGATATTCTATTTCTAGTAAAGCTTTTCGAATTTATAATAAGAGAACTTTGACTATTGAAGAATCTGTGCATGTTACCTTTGATGAGTCTAACCCAAAATCTTTGGTAGAAGATAGTGTTGATGATCTTGCAGAAATATTGAGAAATAGTCACTTAGAAGATTCAAACGAGTCCAAAGATGAAGATGAAAATCCTTTGCCACAATCTTCTAAGGAATCCCCTCACTCAAATCTTCCAAAGGAATGGAGAGTCTCAAAGAACCATCCTCTTGACAACATAATAGGTGATATCTCAAAAGGGGTAACAACTCGAAACTCTCTTAATCATGCATGTCATCATATGGCCTTTGTCTCTCAAATTGAACCAAATGACGTCAATGAAGCCATCTTTGATGAGCATTGGACCCTTGCTATGCAAGAGGAATTAAATCAATTTGAGAGAAATGATGTTTGGGAACTTGTCCCTAGGCCTAAAGATCACCTAGTCATTGGGACCAAATGGGTCTTTCGCAATAAGCTTGATGAAAACGGTATCATTGTTAGAAATAAAGCTAGACTTGTTGCAAAAGGCTATAACCAACAAGAGGGCATAGATTTCGATGAAACCTATGCACCCGTGGCTAGATTAGAAGCTATTCGCATGCTTCTCGCATTTGCATGCATCATGGATTTCAAACTTTTTCAAATGGATGTTAAAAGTGCATTTCTTAATGGCTTTATTCAAGAAGAAGTATATGTTGATCAACCTCCCGGTTTTGAAAATTTTGAATTTCCAAATCATGTTTTCAAATTGAAAAAGGCTTTATATGGTTTAAAACAAGCTCAGGAAGCTTAGTGCGAGAGGTTGAGCAAATATTTACTTGAAAAAGGTTTTGAAAGAGGAAAAGTTGATACCACTCTTTTCATTAGACACAAAAATCATGACATTTTACTTGTTCAAATTTATGTTGACGATATCATCTTTGGTGCTACTAATGAGTCTTTGTGTGAAGATTTTTCCAAAATCATGCAAAGTGAGTTTGAAATGTCCATGATGGGAGAGCTCAACTACTTCCTTGGTCTTCAAATCAAACAAACAAAAGAAGGAATTTTTATAAATCAATCCAAATATTGCAAGGAGTTGCTTAAAAGATTTGGAATGAGCAATGCCAAAGAAATCTCAACTCCCATGAGCACATCATGCTATCTTGACAAAGATGAAGGTGGTAAGTCGGTCGAAGTAAGTAAGTATAGAGGTATGATAGTATCTCTTCTCTATCTCACTGCTAGTCGTCCGGATATTATGTCTAGTGTTTGTATGTGTGCACGTTTTCAAGCAAATCCTAAGGAATCACATCTCTTAGCGGTAAAACGCATCATGAGATATCTCACTGGCACACAAACCATGGGTTTATGGTACCCCAAAGGTGCTGACTGCACACTTATTGGGTACTCGGATTCTGATTTTGCGGGTTGTAAAATGGACCGAAAAAGCACTAGTGGGACATGTCACTTACTTGGGAATGCCTTGGTCTCATGGCATAGTAAGAAACAAGCCAGTGTGGCTTTGTCCACTGCTGAAGCGGAATACGTTGCAGCAGGCAGTTGTTGTGCACAAATTATTTGGATGAAACAACAGTTGAATGATTATGGGATTAATCTGAAAACTGTTCCAATTAAGTGCGACAATACTAGTGCCATAAACCTCACGAAAAACCCGGTTTATCACTCCCGGACCAAACACATAGAAATTAGGCACCATTTTATTAGAGATCATGTTCAAAAAGGAGATTGTGTGATTGAGTTTGTGGAAACATCTAAACAACTTGCAGATATTTTTACTAAACCTTTGCCTAAAGAAAGCTTCTTTTTTATAAGAACCGAGTTAGGAATTTTAGATCAATCATGCATTGAATGACTGCGTGTGAGTGCATTTTATTATGAATAAGTTCTAACTTGGGCGTTGGAGTGTGCTAATATTTTTATGCGAGTTCCGTTACCAAGACTAAAAGTGGAGAAATGCAACCGCCCTTCCCAGAATCGCTAAAATAAAAGTTTGTGCGAGGTTATGTTAACTGCAAACAATTATGCTTCATTGAACCCTTGATACTCTATTATTTTTCGCCATCTAGTTACACGTATATGCATACGTTTTACATGCCTTTCCCTTTATCTTTTCCGCTTTTTGATGTTGCCAAAAGGGGGAGAGTTATATGATTCAGGGGGAGTGGTTTATTCCATGCATATTGTGAGGGGGAGTTCTTCACCAAAATGCCAAAATGCGCCTAAACTCTGATATTTTTTTTTAATATTGTGAGGGGGAGTTTTTCTAAAATACGTGCTTAAACTCTGATATCTTTTATTGAAAAACCTTGCTTATATCTCATTGCTATATCATGATTATATTTTTACTAAAAAACCCTCCATGAGATGTTTGTCATCATCAAAAAGGGGGAGTCTGTGAATACATGCCTTGACAGGATGATTTTGATGATTGACAAAAGGGAGTCTTGCAAATAGTCAACCGTGCAAAAAGTGGAAAAGAATACCAAGACGCGTATCAAGAATGATTGTTTCTCAAGTCTTTGGGTTCTGGGTATTTATTTATCTTTATTAAGACAATTTGTAAGTAGTAATAAAAAGCTCTCTGTAACACCTGAGGACGAGATCGACCTCGTATTAGGACGTCGGATCGAGACCTCGACCAAGACCTTGTGTCGAGATCCCGTGCCAAGATCGTTTGCCGAGGTCATTTGCCGAGCTGAGGAGACTGCGTGCACTAGGCCGGTGAGGAGGTCGGGTGTCGAACTGAGGAGGTCGCATGTCGAGCTGAGGAGGCCGCGTGCACGAACTCGTGTTAGAGCCTTGTGCGCTTGCACGAGCACCCTTGTCGACATCGTGTCGAGATGATAACTCGTATTCTTTCGAACGTTATTCAGCGCTATTATTATATTGTTTGTAATAATTACATTGTCGGCTTGCCGTTCTCGTCGCGATGTCTAGACCGTTGACCAAGCGAGTAGAGGGTAATTATGAGAGAGGAACGATTAGACGGGTAGAATGATTGATGGGATTGGCATCTTATAGCTGAAGTTACGATTATACCCCTTTTCTCACCAGCTGTATACCACGACCGATTCCCTCAGATACTCATTTCTCTTCTCTTCTTTCTTCTTCCTTCCTTCTGCTCTGAGTTCCTTGTTTTTCTCCAAAATTTCCATCGACGAAACCTTGAGTTCCATCGAGATTCTGCACAAATTTTCTTCATCAATCTTGTTCATCATCATCTTCTCGACCTATATCTCGCCTGCTCGACCATCATCTGAGGTAAGGAAAAACAGATTTTCTCTTCTTCGTGTTACTGTTTAGCGCTACTTCTTCCTTCCATTTTTAGCTAGTTTTATGCTTCCAAATCATGTCAAATTGATGGGTTTTCTTCTTCACGATATTACCTATCTTTCTAACCGATTAATTGGGCTTGTAAAACAAATTTTCTTCCTCTGTTTTTCTGCAATCGGCAGTGCCGAAACCCCATTTTGGTTTGTTTCGATTTCTTGTTTTTAGTTTGTTGCTTCGGTTATTGTTGTTGTCGATCTATCTGTTGAAGCATCGGATAACCTTTTCATGAACTTTTGATCGAAAACCTAACTTTGTGTTAGAGGAAAATTTCTTCAAGTTCTTGAGTTTTATTTTTTCTGGGTTGTGGTTAAGTTTGGGATGGGAGCTAAGTGTATTACAACCCATAGATCGAACTGAGTTGTGATTGTTTTAGGAAGTCCGATTCAGAGATCGAGTGATTTCGAATCAAGGTGTACGGAGAGCGAATCAGGACGTGGAAGCGGCGGAATCGGATCGAGGCTATGCGTGTCGAGTCGGTCGAGAAGTGTACGTGTCGAGGTCGATTGAGGACGGTACGTGTCGAAGTCGTTGTCGAGCTCGTTGAAGACAACCGTGTCGAGATCGAGTAAGAGAAGTCGTTGTCGAGCTCATTTGAAGACAGCTGTGTCGAGGTCGTTGTCGAGCAGCATTAACTTGGAGTTCGGTAAGGGCGCTTCAAATTAATACTTGCATAGTATGCTAGCGTAAGGGCAACTCTTAGACATTATTAAGACTTTATTTTTATTGTTATATTTATGTATGGACTCCTTGATTGGTGTCGAGATTGGAATGTTGTGATATGATTGGGTTTTTGCATGTATTTGATATGTGATTGAATATATGTTGTGAATGGTGTATTCTTTGTCAGTGCGTTTCTTCATGCGAGAATGTTTTGTTGCTAAAATGTCGAATTGCGTTTTCTTCATGTTAAGCATGCTCTCTTTATTTGATATGTGATCAAGTAAGTTGTGTTACTCTTTGACATGCGGCGAGCTAATCATCGAGTGAGAGAGCTAGGAGTCGTATAGCGTTTTGAGCGGACCCGGATAATCGAGGGTGCTAGGTCCCCTTTTTGTTTATGGTGGATTGGCTAGGCGTTGTAGCATTATCAGTTTGGGGATGGACCTGCTGATTAATGTATGGAATTCGGTTTGGGGATGGACCTGCCGTTTACCTATTACGTCAGTTTGGGGATGGACCTGCTGACGATATTCCGGAATAAGAGTCGAGTCGAGTCTAGAGTGAGATGGTCGAGTCACGTGTGGTGATTGAGATACATTATTGTGTTGCTTATTTCTTTATGCCGTGCTTATCTTGTATTGTTGAGAAGTTGACCCTTTCCCGTGGTGCCTTCAATCCATGACGGTTACCCAGGCGAGGTCGAGGGCGCAGGGAACTCGACAGTAGATGATGCCGAGGAGGAGCTCGACGAGGACCCGAGTGACGACCTCTACTTGTCGTGAATGTTTATGTTTGTTGGATGTTTGTTTTTCTGATGACTGTACTTTGTTTTTCTTTGTGTTCGAGGTCGTGACCAGTTTGGGCCGGTTATGTTTTGTTGCTACAGGGTAGACTGGTGGTCTTATTTTTGGAGCAGCCCCCTGCGTGGGAGTCTGCCGGAAGTACCCCCAGGGTATGATTGCTCTTTTGAAGTCGTCATACCTTAGGTGTATTTTCTTTGTACATTTACTACTCTGTATTTGGTATACATTATTATTTCGAGTGATATATATATGTATGTTATGCATGTATGTTTTATTAGAATTTAAGTCTTGTGTCTTAGTTGCACCATGTTTCGAAAAGCTGTAATTACTCTGATGTGCACGAGTTGGTTTCTTAAAAAAAAAAAATATATCGTATTTTTAAAAGGCACAAGAGTTTCGTTTTAAAACACATCTCATACAGGTTTATGTTGAGCTCGGTAACTCGAGCTCGGTATATTGAGCTCGGTAGCGGTCGAAGCAGTCGTTACATTGTTGGTATCGAGGCTTGATTCGGTTCACCGAGTGTGCATAGGAAATTTGGGTAGTCACCGTGTCGGGTTATGTGTGTTGGGTACCTAGTTGTAATATGTTGATTCTTTGTTTGATTAAGTGAAGCACTTATTGCTTGAGAAATTGTTTGAACTGTTTCTTGATTGAAGCGGTGTGTTTTAACACATCCTTGTTGTGAGATTCAGCGGGGTTTTGAACTTTGTGGAATCTAATGCCACCTCGTAGGAATACGATACCGCAACCGAGAACGTCGAAATGGAACGAGCAATTCAAGCTATGACCGAGATGGCGGCGACCATGGCTCGGCAATCACCGCTGCAACTCAACAGGCTAACGCGATGGCTCAACAGACGGCGGCGTTAACTTCCCAGAACTTGCGGCCAGCGACAGCGAGCGAAATCTTTGAAGCGAGAGGATTGGCGGTTCGGGAAGCATGATCCAGAAGTTCTATGGTGAGCCAAATCGGATAAAGTCGATCTTTGGATGCAAGAGATCGAGAAGATCTTTGAGGCACTCCATTGCGGACAACGTGAAGGTCGACTATGCCACCTACTTACTGCTAGGAGGCAGAGTATTGGTGGAGAGGAGTTGAAGCAAGCGTTTATAAGCGAACGTCGCGAGATGACACAGGAGCTTTTTCGTGAAAGGTTCTTGGACAAGTACTTCCCAGATACTGTACGAGCCGAGAAGGAGCAAGAATTTCTTCAATTGCAGCAAGGCAACTCGGCAGTGGCCGAGTATGCGGCCAAGTTCAGTCGTTGGCGAGGTATTTGATCCATTCCGTGATCGAGTTGACCAGAGATGGTTGAGTGAGAGATTCCAACGGGGATTGAGATTCGACATTCGAAGTCGATGGTGTCGTTGAGGATCCGAAATCTCCAAGAGTGATTGATCGATGTGTCGAGGTAGAAGGAGTGAGGAGCCACAAGAAGAAAGCTGTTGTAAGCGAGCGGTGAGACCCAGTGAGCGGGGCGTAGATTTGCACGAAAGGGAAACAACCGCAGAAGAAGCCTTACGACCGACCTCGGGGAACGACAACAGGGGACAATATCGTCAGATGACCCAGTGCAGAAGCGGAGGACGGACCACTGTCGAGGTGACTTGTTTCCGTTGTGGAAAGAGCGGGACATTACGCCAATAAGCGTACTCGGAAGGGTGGAGGTGTGTTTCAAGCTGTAGAAGCCAGGACATTTTGTCAAGGATTGTCCTACACCTAAAGCTGAGCAAGCGATGCTTGCGGCAAAGGCCAAAGGAAGCGTCAAGTGGCTAAAGGCGAGTTTTCTGCATGAGTGGCGAGGAAGCGGATCGAGTGAAGATCTTATCCAAGGTGAATGTGAGATCGAGGGTAAATCCTTATCCGTTCTTTTTGATTCTGGTGCAACCCATTCCTTTATTTCTTCCGATTGTGTGAACCATTTGAACTTGATTGTGGATCGCTTTACCGTTTAAATTAGTAGTTACAACCCCAATGCTAAAACCTTAGTCACAAACACCGCATGTCTTAATTGTGTAGTGGTTATTGAGTAGAAAGTTTGTGGTCAATTTGGTTTGTTTGCCTCTTAAGGGCTTAGATGTCATTCTCGGGATGGATTGGTTGTCACACCACCATGTCCTTTTGGGTGTGCCGTAAAGCGTAATTTTTCAGGACCTTGGAGTCTCCAATTATCTTTACGCGAACGTATCGGAGTTTCTTTGAAAGAAGGAACTAGGGAATACATGTATCTGGCTAGTTCGGAAGTTTTCCAGTGGTCGGCGTGAAGAATGTTCGGTGGTGTGTGACTTTGAGGGCGTTTTCAGAAGGCGTGCCAGGGTTACCACCAAGACGAGGTCGAGTTCTCCATCGACTGATTCGAGGAACAGGACCGATTTCCAAAGCGCCATACAGGATGTCTCTGCCGAGATGAAAGAGTGAAGTCCCGGATCGAACACTTGGAGTCGAAGCAATTCATACGACCAGGCGTGTCACCGTGGGGAGCTCGGTGTTGTTGGTTAAGAAGAAGGATGGACGATCGAGGCTGTGCGTGGACTATCGCGAGCTCAACAAGGTTACTGTGAAGAACCGTTATCCGTTACCACGTATTGACGACTTAATGGATCAACTTCGTGGAGCGGCGATCTTTTCCAAGATAGACTTGAAGTCGGGCTACCACGGTTCGCGTGAAGGAGGAAGATGTCGCCAAAGCGACTTCCAGGACTAGATACGGTCACTACGAGTACTTGGTGATGCCGTTTGGAGTAGCGAATCGCCCGGTGTGTTTATGGACTACATGAATAGGATTTTCCATTCGTTCTTGGATCAGTTTGTTGTAGTGTTCATCGGCGACATATTGATCTACTCGAGGAACCGAGAAGAGCACGCAGAACACTTATGTCGAGTCTGCAGATATTACGAGATAAGCAACTCTATGCCAACCTGTCGAAGTGTGAATTTTGGCTTGAAGAGGTGAATTTTCTTGGTCACGTGATTTCCAAAGAAGGGATAGGCTGTGGATCCAACTAAGATTGGTGTGCTAAGCGTGGGAACAACCGAAGGCGATTCTGAGATCGGGAGTTTTGTCGGCTTAGCGAGGATATTATCGAAGATTCATTGAAGGTTTCTCGAAGATTGTCGCGCCTCTTACGATCGACGAGGAAGGATCAACCTTTGCCTGGGCCGAGGAGTGTGAAGCGATTTTCAAAGGCGAAGGAGCTTTTGGCGGCAGCGCTGTCTTGATTTTGCCTCAACCTGAAGAGCCTTACGAGGTGTATTGTGATGCGTCACACCAGGGATTGGGATGCGTCTTTGATGCAACATCGGAAGGTGGTCGCGTATGCTTCAAGGCGACTTAAGATTCACGAGAGGAACTACCCTACTCACGACTTGGAGTGGCGTGATAGTTTTTCTTGGCCGAAGATATGGAGACACTACCTTTATGGGAGCACTCTTCTGTTTTCGGCGATCACAAGAGCTTGAAGTACTGTTCGACGAGAAAGAACTCAACATGCGTCGGCGTAGATGGACGTAATTTCTCAAGGACTACGACTTTACGTTGGAATACCATCCGGTAAGGCTAACGTGGTAGCGGATCGTTGAGCGGGAAGAGCGTTTTAACCTCGGTATTGATGATCAAGGAGTTGGAGATGCTCGAGAAGTTAGAGACTTGAAGTTGAGTGTCGAAGTTTCACCGGGAAGGCGAGATTTGGTATGCTTACCATCTCTAATAGATTGTTGGGCGAGATCCGAGACCAGCAAGTTCATGACGAGCTTCGCAAGAAGAAGATTGATTGATAAGCGCAAGGAAAGCGGCAGAATTCCAAGTCGGAGCGGACGACATCTTGAGATGCAATGGCCGAGTATGCGTACCTAACGTATCCGAGCTGAGAAAGTTGATTCTCGACGAAGCGCATAAGAGCAACTTTAGTATTCATCCAGGAGTTACGAAGATGTATCAAGACTTGAAGAAGCATTTTTGGTGGTCCGGAATGAAGAAGCAAGTGGCCGTCACGTAGCCGTGTTTAACGTGTCGAAGCGAAGGTGGAGCACCAACGACCTGCGGGAATGCTACAATCGCTTGACGTACCAGTATGGAAATGGGATAGTATTTCCATGGATTTCATTGTAGGTTTGCCGAAGACGCAGAAGAAGAATGATTCGATTTGGGTGATCGTCGACCGATTGACCAAATCTGCTCATTTCTTACGGTGGTCGACATACAACGTGGAAAGGTGGCCGAGATCTACATCGCGGAGATAATGCGACTTCATGGAATACCCTCTTCGATCGTGTCGGACCGAGATCCGAAGTTCACGTCTCATTTTTGGAGGGAATTGCAGGGCGATGGGAACCGAGAGCTCGAGCTTAGCTTCGGCATATCATCCTGGTGGCGGTCGGCCGAGAGAACGATCCAATCACTTGAAGATTTGTTGCGGCGTGTACGTTAGATCACCGAGGAAGTTGGGACGACGTCTTACCATTGGTGGAGTTCACATACAATAACGATTTCCATGCGAGTATTGGAATGGCACCTTTTGAAGCCTTTGTATGGGCGTAAATGTCGACGCCTCTTTGTTGGTACCAGGGCGGCGAGCGAATCGTAGGACCAGATATGATCCGGCAGACTCATCGAGAAGATCCGTTTGATCGAGAGATCGGATCACGAACATCTCAAAGTCGACGGAAGAGTTATGCGGACCAACGGCGTCGACCACTCGAGTTCGAGGAAGGAGAACATGTATTTCTTAGAGTCACCCCACTCATCGAGTTGGTCGGCGATCAAATCCAATAAACTTATCCCTAAATTTATTGGACCTTACCGATTCTTCGTCGTATTGGTCGATGGCATATCGATTGCCTTGCCACCATTCTTGTCGAACATTCACGGCGTCTTCCACGTCTCACAATTGCGGAAGTATGTTTCGACCCTCTCATGTCATCGAACCGGATGTGATTCAAGCGAAGGGCGACCTATCTTTGAAGCATTACGTGAGGATCGTTGATCGGAAAGCCAAGCGATTCGCGGAACAAAGAGATTCAACTCGTCAAAGTTGTGTGGGATCGAAGGCGGAGATGCGACTTGGGAGGCTGGAGGAGAAGATGAAGACTCAATACCACTGAACTTTTCCGAGGTAAGAATCTTATTTGCAATTTCGAGGACGAAATTTTTAGAGGAGAGATTGTAACACCTGAGGGCGAGATCGACCTCGTATTAGAACGTCGGATCGAGACCTCGACCAAGACCTTGTGTCGAGATCCCGTGCCAAGATCGTTCCGAGGTCATTCACGAGCCGAGGAGATCGCTGCGTGCACTACCGGCCGAAATGAGGAGGTCGGGTGTCGAAATGAGGAGGTCGCATGTCGAAATGAGGAGGCCGCGCACGAACTCGTGTTAGAGCCTTGTGCGCTTGCACGAGCACCCTTGTCGACATCGTGTCGAGATGATAACTCGTATTCTTTCGAGCGTTATTCAGCGCTATTATTATATTGTTTGTAATAATTACATTGTAAACTGCCGTTTCTCGTCGCGTGTCTAGGCCGTTGTGCCAAGCGAGTAGAGGTAATTATGAGAGAGGAGCGATTAGGCGGGTAGAATGATTGATGGGATTGGCATCTTATAGCTGAGATTACGATTATACCCTTTTCTCACCAAATTTGTATACCACGACCGATTCCCTCAGATACTCATTTCTCTTCTCTTCTTTCTTCTTCCTTCCTTCTGCTCTGAGTTCCTTGTTTTTCTCCAAAATTTCCATCCACGAAACCTTGACTTCCATCGAGATTCTGCACAAATTTTCTTCATCAATCTTGTTCATCATCATCTTCTCGACCTATATCTACTTTGCCGACCATCATCCGAGGTAAGGAAAAAGCAGATTTTCTCTTCTTCGTATTCTTGTTTAGCGCTTCTTCTTCCTTTCTTTTTTAGCTAGTTTTATGCTTCCAAATCATGTCAAATTGATGGGTTTTCTTCTTCACGATATTACCTATCTTTCTAACCGATTAATTGGGCTTGTAAAACAAATTTTCTTCCTCTGTTTTTCTTGATCAGCGGTGCCCGAAACCCCATTTTTGGTTTGTTTCGATTTCTTGTTTTTCGTTTGTTGCTTCGGTTATTGTTGTTGTCGATCTATCATTGAAGCATCGGATAACCTTTTCATGAACTTTTGATCGAAAACCCTAACTTTGTGTTAGAGGAAAAATATATTCAAGTTCTTGAGTTTTATATTTTCGGGTTGTGGTTAAGTTTGGGATGAGAGCTAAGTGTATTAGAACCCATAGATCGAGGCGAGTTGTGTTTGTTTTAGGAAGTCCGATTCAGAGATCGAGTGATTTCGAATCAAGGTGTGCGGAGAGCGAATCAGGGGCGTGGAAGCGGCGGAATCGGATCGAGGCTATGCGTGTCGAGGTCGGTGAGAAGTGTGCGTGTCGAGGTCGATTGAGGGCGATGCGATGTCGAAGTCGTTGTCGAGCTCGTTGAAGACAGTAGTGTCGAGATCGAGTAAGAGAAGTCGTTGTCGAGCTCATTTGAAGACAATTTGTGTCGAGGTCGTTGTCGGCAAAGATTAACTTGGAGTTCGGTAAGGGCGCTTCAAATTAATACTTGCATAGTATGCTAGCGTAAGGGCAACTCTTAGACATTATTAAGACTTTATTTTTATTGTTATATTTATGTATGGACTCCTTGATTGGTGTCGAGATTGGAATGTTGTGATATGATTGGGTTTTTGCATGTATTTGATATGTGATTGAATATATGTTGTGAATGGTGTATTGCTGTCGAATTGCGTTTCTTCATGCAGAATGTTTTATTGCTTAAATGTCAAATTGCGTTTTCTTCATGTTAAGCATGCTCTCTTTATTTGATATGTGATCAAGTAAGTTGTGTTACTCTTTGACATGCGGCGAGCTAATCATCGAGTGAGAGAGCTAGGGAGTCGTATGACGTTTTGAGCCGGACCAGGATGGCGAGGGTGCTAGGTCCCCTTTTTGTTTATGGTGGATTGGCTGGCGTTGTAGCATTATCGGTTTGGGGATGGACCTGGCGATTAATGTATGGAATTCGGTTTGGGGATGGACTGCCGTTTACCTATTACGTCGGTTTGGGGATGGACTGTTGGCGATATTAGGAATAAGAGTCGAGTCGAGTCTAGAGTGAGATGGTCGAGTCACGTGTGGTGATTGAGATACATTATTGTGTTGCTTATTTCTTTATGCCGTGCTTATCTTGTATTGTTGAGAAGTTGACCCTTTCCCGTGGTGCCTTCAATCCATGACGGTTACCCAGGCGAGGTCGAGGCGCGAGGAACTTCGGCGATAGATGATGCCGAGGAGGAGCTCGACGAGGACCCGAGTGACGACCTCTACTTGTCGTGAATGTTTATGTTTGTTGGATGTTTGTTTTTCTGATGACTGTACTTTGTTTTTCTTTGTGTTCGAGGTCGTGACCAGTTTGGGCCGGTTATGTTTTGTTGCTACAGGGTAGACTGGTGGTCTTACTTTTGGAGCAGCCCCCTGCGTGGGAGTCTGCCGGAAGTACCCCCAGGGTATGATTGCTCTTTTGAAGTCGTCATACCTTAGGTGTATTTTCTTTGTACATTTACTACTCTGTATTTGGTATACATTATTATTTCGAGTGATATATATATGTATGTTATGCATGTATGTTTTATTAGAATTTAAGTCTTGTGTCTTAGTTGCACCATGTTTCGAAAAGCTGTAATTACTCTGATGTGCACGAGTTGGTTTCATAAAAAAAAAATATATCGTTTTTTTAAAAGGCACAAGAGTTTCGTTTTAAAACACATCTCATACAGGTTTATGTTGATCTCGGTGTGTTGAGCTCGGTAACTCGAGCTCGGTATATTGAGCTCGGTAGCGGTCCGGAAACGGGTCGTTACACTCTCAATTAAAATTAAATCACACACGCACAAAATATTTTGACATGCATATCTCGTGTCGGATGTCGAGCTCTGAGGAAGTCGTATGTCGAACTGAGGAGGAAGTCGCGTGTCGAGCTGATGAGGTCGCGTACCGAGGTCGTGTGTCGAGCTTATGAGGTCGCGTACCGAGGTCGCGTGATGAGCTCTTGTCGCGTCTTGGTGATGATCCGTGTCGAGCGTGGTTCAGGTGGGTGTGCCGAGGTCTTTGCCGAGCCGGAGGTCGTATCGAGCCGCGTGTCGAGGTCGTCTGTCGAGTGGTGGCGAGGTCGTCTGGCCGAGCGTGGTGGCGAGGTCGCTCGCCGAGCCGTCTTGAGGTCGTATGGCCGAGCCGTCTCCGTGTTTTCAATTCTTTCATGTTCAACGCATAGCGGACAAATTCCAACGCAGATGATCCTGCCGCAACGGGCAAATCCTCAACGGACAAATCTTCTTAAAGTGACGCTCCTCCATTGCCTATATAAACACAGCTCGTGAGCCTTGTAAAAATACTACAACGCAGTGCTTAATTTTTGTGCCAAAAACTCTGTCAAATATTTTTCATCACTCACACTTATTTGAGCACAATTTTCTGAGAGCCTTTTATTCTACATAATTTGAGTTGTATTATTTGAGCTTCAATTTGTTATATCTGCACTATTGAGTGTATCTTTCTCGTCTCATTTTATTTGTGAAAATCATTTATTTTTGGGTAGGAATCCCAAGGTGTTCATAGAGAGGTGATATCTCTTGAACGTATTGCTCTGGTATAGAGTTGTAAAGGTTTCTAGCTGAACCTGATTTAAAAGCTAGTGATTTAGTGAAAATCCCATAGTGGTTTGCTTTGGGAGACGGGGCGTAGGCCACGGGGGTGTTAAGTGGCGAACCTGGATAATTTGTTGTGTGCTTTTTACTCCTTATCTCTCTCCTTTTCAGTCAATTAAATTTCTGTTCTTTATTTTATTGTTATTTATATCTTACTATTTACTTTATTTTTAACTCGTTTGCAATTTATTCTTCAAGTGATTTATCTATTTCACATTAATATTTCCGCAACTCATAATTAGCACTTATTTCTCCAAAAGTTTTTGAAAGCACCGTTCACACACAATTCACCCCCCTCTTGTGTTTGGAGTCACTTGTCAACATTGGTACTTCTAAATTCCAAATAAAAATGATGATTAATTTTAAGACATGTTTGCTGGCGGTACTCAACCACCACCAACCATTATAGCTTACTCTTTTAATCAAATGGTGTCAGTTAAAGAACACGTTCAGAGCATTTGTTGCGTTCTACATAACATGCTTTGTAGAAGTTGGTTTTATTAACTGTAAGTATCGACTTATCCTATAGCATTGATGCATTCTTTTGTTAACAATTGATGATGCTCTTTTGTTTCGGTGTAGTTTTTTTTGAAACCTATTGTTTTTCTGCTGAACTCTCGAACCTTATTTCTTGATTTTCAGGTTATATATTCTGATTTAATTGTGTTTGTTGATTTTCAGGTTATATATTTCTTGATTTTCAGGTTATATATTTCAGATATCAACATCTTTGACAGGTTTGAGGCCATACTTCAACCGGGCCAGGTTAGTGATGATCTTTAGGAATTTTTAAGTATTAATTTGAGAGATTCTTTGGCTCATTTTCTAGCAATTTGAACTTTCTTTTAGAATTAAACTTTGTCATTTATTTTCCGGGGGCTATCATGGCTGTTGGAGCATCTAATCCTACTGTTCTGGTTGATACAGAGGGAGGCTATCATGGCTGTTGGAGCATCTAATCCTAATTCCTGTCAAATATTCTCCTCTATAATTTTTCATTTTTCTTTCTTTTCTCTTGTACAATTGTTGTTTTGTTGATGCTGGATCACACAATTTGGATTTAAATCCCGAACTATTGTGTTTACCTATATATTGTATTGATTATGGGCCATATATGATAATTTCTGTTTTTTTGGATTGAGTTCTTGGTTAATGCATTGAAATTTTTTCCTTTTAGAATTTAGTTCAAATTGTTGCTTGTACAATACTTCTTAAAAGAATTAAAAAGGATGAACAATAAATGTATCTTTAACAAGCTTTTTTCAACTGTATTTCAAATATTGTTTGGAAGTAACTCTTCTTCCAATTCAATTGTTGGTTTAAGAGGCTCGAAGAGTCTTGGAAGGTATTGGTTTATTGTTGCCTTTTATGTGTTGTCCAAAATTCTTGGTTCAGTATCTCTTACTTATGGTTTTGCATATGCAGTGTAATCTTGACCAAAAGTATGCAGAAGCTATACTTCCTCGTGGAACGTTGTTTTGAATTACGTGAGCCTGTGCTACTTGCTGGGGAAACGGGTGGAGGGAAGACCATTGTTTGTCAGTTACTAAGTGCTTGTTTGCTGTTGAAGTTGCATATCTTGAATTGTCACCAGTATACTGAAACATCTGATTTTCTCGGGGTTGGTTCTTATGTTTTTTCTTCTAAGTATTCTTATAAGGATACTTAAGAGAAACCTCAGTGTGTGTATTTATTTATATTCATTATTATTACTTTTTTTTTTGACTCATTGCGGAGGTTCTAAACTGCCCTTAAATTTTTTTTAGTTTTTTTTGAACCGCTGCTAAATGTTTTCTTTATTTTTTTACTCATTTGGGTGCATTTTGCGGCGGTTTAGAACCGCTGCTAATAGCTTCAGGTAACCTGCGGCGGTTTTCGAACCGCCGGAAGGGGTATTTTGCGGTGGTTAGAACCGCCGTAGAATGCCTTCAGAACTGCCGCAGTTTGCCTGAATTGTTGTAGTGTTGTATGCCTCCACATATGTACACCCCAGTAATGTCTGTAAGTAAGATATGATAATGTCCACATCTATCACTGGGGCTACATAGAAAGAGCCACTAACAGTAAGGCCTAGGAGGCAAGACACATCATCAAGTGTGATGGTCATCTCTCCAAAGGGCAGATGGAAGGTGCTCGTCTCCTGGTGCCATCTCTCAGCAAATGCGGACACTAAGGCCTTGTCAATCATCCTGAAGCTGCAGTACATCAAGGATGATAGGTCGGCTCGCACGACTACCTCCGCTACCTGGGGAGGAGGTGGTATACGGTTCCCAAACCATTTCTGTAACTTTAGGCCGTGGGCGACCACCTTAAGCCCATCACGATCCTGCACACAAATAAACTTTGTCAACATTATTTATCATACAAAAAAAAATATTTGATCAAAATTCAAACAACAACCAGATGTATACCTACCCCTGCCATATCTAATAGGCAACATGATGCTCAAAGTCTGGAAGCAACGACCTATCGTAAGGTCCTCAAGGAAAGGGATCCTGGTCTCCATCTGTATCATCTGGGACCTCGTCTGCAATATGAGGTACCTCGTCCTGAGCTTCCACATGCTCATCGTCAGGCTGTCTGTGAGTAACACGCCTCCTATGCTCAGAGGCAGTAGGAGGCGGCCGCTGTCTACGAGGTGGTGCACTGGCAGAACTGGAAGCTCCTCCTCTCCCTCCTCTCGTCCTAGACATATCTGAAACTATAAAAAAATATCCAAATAATTAGTAATACAAATTTAAAAAAAAAATTAAGATACCTTATTTTAAATATATCAAATAAATATATTTTTAATTAAACAAATAAATAAATTTATTTATTCAAATAAATTATATTAAAATTCATTAAAAAAAAAACACACTCACACGATATCGAAAATTCATGAATTTTCGGTATAAAATTAAAAAAATGAGTACCGAAAATTGTGAATTTTCGGTATAAAATAGAAAAAATGCGTACTGGAAATTATGAATTTCCGGTATGCAATTTTTTTAGTTTATACCGAAAATTCACAATTTTCAGAACATATTGCATACCAAAAATTCATAATTTTCGGTAGAAATGTGAAAATCCAATCATACCGGAAATTTCAATTTCTGGTATACAAAAATTGCATATCGAAAATTGGAATTTCTGGAACTAAGTTCAGAACGCAAAAAAAAGCATATCGAAAATTCGAATTTCTGGTACAACTGTAGCGTCTTAGTTCGTGATTTTGGAATTTTCGGAATGTGTGAGATGAGTAAATAAAAACTGATATTTTGTTATTTTTGGTAGGAATATTTTGGAGAATCTGTAAATTTGAGATATCCACAATAGGTGAGGGTACATTTAATATGAACGTTTTTGTTTTAATAAAGAAGTCCAAGTAGTGACAAGGCCCAAATATTGAACAAGGCAGAAATAGGTAGTAAGCCCAAATAGGTAATGGACTGCCCGATGAGTGATTCATAAATGCCAAAAGAAACCCTGAATCCAAAAGAAACCCTAAGTTTGATTTGGAACGTGACACTCCAAGGAACCCAAGGCCAGCATGAAGCGGTCCCGCTTGACAGCGCCATCGCCGGAAGAGAAACCGTCGCCGGTGACGCAATCGACCGGACTGATGACGGTGGCAACGCACTTGATGGCGGCGGTCTCGATGGAAATGCAGAAGACGAACAAGCACGTGACGGAGGCGCACTGGACGTACACAAACATGAAATGAAAAATCTTTTTCCTGGAGTGATTTATAGTAAGGAAATTTGTAGTTGTGTCACGGCTGTGTTTGACGTGTTCTCCAAATCTTCATCCCAGGCAAATCTGTTCTAAATCAGGCTCACAAACCCAAACTGGTGCGTACTTTGCTTCTCATCGATTTGGAACCATGACCTGTCAAGCAGGCCTTGGCTGACCCCAAATGCTTCTTTGCGATTATACCTGAGAATAAGGAACTGTGGAATAACTCCACATGGGCCTAGGTTCCTTTGCCAGCACATAGACATACATAGACAACATATTGATTTGAATTGTAAGTGGGTGGGGTGTTCTGTGAGGAGAGTCCAAATGGGTCAATCAACCAGTATAAGGTTCGGTTGGTGCAAAGGGATTTCACCAACAACTGGAGCTAGGATTTAATTTTGTAAGTTGAATTTTATTTATAAAGCACTAATTACTTATTAAGTGTGCTTATAAGCAATTGTTAACAAGATAGCTAGCTGCTTGTTTCAATGTCAGAATTGAGCTATCTTATATGAAGAATTTCATTACTATAGTTAATAAGGAAACTGAGAAACTATCTTGTAATATTGTCCATAAAATTGTTATGATGTTACTAAGCCTTGTATAGTACAATCACTTGTATCCATACATTCTCTTTACCTTTATAAAATATATCTTATATTCTTCTTCTGAGGGTGTTCTGTAAGTTTCATTAGTTGTTCAGTTATCTTTTTGAAATAGTAGTATGGAACTATGGATTATGAGGATTTCGCTGTATAACATTATAAGTTTTGTTAACTTTAGTGTGTTTCATTTTATAGATTACTCATGCTGTAACCATTCATGATCGAATGGATACCTCTTTTGTTATAGGAAATTCCCACGACCTTCTCTTGGAATGGAAGCAACCAACTTATATGCTGCTGACCCACATTTCTTGGAGTTGCTTGTTCAGAAGTTTCCTAGTAACCATACATGTTAGAATAAAACAAGCAGGTAATACGAGGCTCTTCTGCTGGGTTATGTGTGAACGATGTAATAGTTGAGTGTGGTGGCAAAATGGTTCAGAGTTTCTTGGAGGTACATTCTATTTGTCAATAACGTTCTTGAGTTAATATATTGATTTGTCTATCTTGCTTAATTGTAGATTAACATGATTGGGAATTTTTTTGGAGCATGAATGAAATGGAAAAAAATATCTTTGGTCTAAAGCGGCCGGGGTTTTTTCGAGCTGTCGTATTTCTAAAATTCAGTGAGGATGGGCTTGTTTGTAACTACTAGAGGATCTTTTGTCCTCTAGCTGTACTTTCTTTATTTTCTATGAATGAGAAATATTTTTCTTATAAAAAAAAAGGTTGAAATGGAAGAAAATCGTGATCAAATACAAATTTATGTTACCAGTAGTTAACTGTAAATTTTGGTAATCTTTTTCGCCTTGTTGGTTACAGTTTTTTGAGATGATGTGCGACAAAGTTGGAGATGAATTGGAATTGGTTGTGGTGCTAGCAGATCACACTACCCCTTTGCATCTCAATACGATGGTTACTGAAGCTGCACTTAATCGGTAAGTATCCCTTGTTGTGAAGCAATTTCTAGGATGAGAATAAGAAACACAAGTTGAAAAAACTGGAAATGCTAAACATTCAAATTCCAACAGGCCATAATCTATACTCCTATTTCAAAGAGACTAAACAAATTAAATGAAACTTTTAGAAATCCTCAACATAGCTAAAACACAATATTCTTACTAGCAATACTCTTTTTACACCCTAATTTCACAAAAGAAAGAGAATGAATAAATAAATGTTAAGAAAGTACACTTAACAGGGCTTAGCAACATCACAACAATCATTTTAATTTCACATAATAACAAGCCTTTAATCTGGTTTTATCTCATCCTAACGAGCACATCAAACAGATTCCCTCATGGAACCCTAATGACCCAAATCCAAAACACAATCATAGAGCATAATTCAAATTTAAATAATTCAAGGGAACTGTGTAGGTAGACTTCTTTTGAGAAAAAGTCAGACATAGAGCAGATATTGTTTTTCAAAATGATAGCAAAATTCCCAATATGTAACAAGTATTGAAAACTTCATTCATTTATTTAGGGACCGTTGGACTCTAAGAGAGACCAAATGACTTCAGATGGGCAACAGTGGGCAGCATTCAAATAGCATTCAAATAGAAGTGAACTTTATAAAGATTGAAACTTTATCACGGTGAAAATTTCAACATGGATAATCATAGAGAAACAAAATTGCATGACACTACATGTCAAAAGTTGGTCAGCACTTGTAAGTTTACTTTTTTCTCAAATAAGACTGTTTATGGTGGACTTCACCAAGGTCAAACATAACTGAAACAGAGCAATGGTTAACAAAAAGCAGAGATGGAGGGAGAAAATGACTGATGACACTGCAAGTACATAATAACCGAGTGCAAACCTTAACAACATAACTATCACAAATAAAAATGAAATTCAATGAATAACATGATTAAATTTTTTGCAGATAGGTAGTATAGCAAATTCTTCATACCTTGTGCTGACAGAAAGTATAAGATTTTTTACCAAAAAGTCGGTTGAATTTGATCGTATCAGACTTTGGAACACAGGCGTAATTGTCAAAACAAGCGTTTATAAGTTACATTACTATAACATACCGTTCATGAACCAAAGCTTATATTGGCAAGATAAATGTGACTGGTTATATTACACCAATTAATGTATCTGTCTTACAAGGGGCAGTATAGTTTCTCATTTTAATCACTAAAATAAGAGATAATTTCTCAATGTTCATTATAAACAAATACAAACTAAGGCCCTGTTTGGATAAACAACTTATTTAAGCGCTTATGGCAAAAGAGCTTATCACAAGAGAGCTTATATCATAAGCGCTTATACTGGATAAGCTATTTGCGTTTGGATGTATACATTGAAAATTGCTTATACAAAAATTAAACTGTTTGGATGCTTAATTACATAAGTGCTTATAAAATGTTATAATTTTAAAAGTTAAACAAATTTAAGAATCAAACCTAAATTAAAAATAAATTAATTTTTTTTAAAAAAAATGATGATATGTCCAAAAATGGTTATTAAAAATTAAAACATTTAACTCCTCAACATCCCGCTGTTTGGTAATGGGCGTATCTATTCCTTCAGTTGCTTCAGATCATTGTTTTGGGTCTCCGGATGGTGCCCATTTACCATGGCTAGATGCATGCATCTATCTTACAATAGTAGCTTAGAAAGCAATACCCTGTCTATCCAAACAGCAGCTTGGATATGAACATTAATCTGAAAAAGAACATTAATCTAAACAGCAAATGCAGGGTATTTCACTTACAGGACATGTTAACGACAATTTTGGCATGCCTAATTAACTTTATTGCAAAATTTGAACGTACGTAATTCTTGTTTGTATAAAAAAAAATCCCAAAAGAGGGCCAATATTAAATACTCTGAATTACGTTGCAAGTACTATCCATCAATGTGCCAATATGTTGGTCATTTCACAATAGAATATAAGAGGGTTACAAAAGGAAGCTTATAGATGATTTTCAATCCTTAAGTTCAAACTTGGTTTCTCCTTAAAAAACACAGCGTCAACAATGACATGTTCTCTTACTCTTTTGCGGTTTTTCGAGAGATAGGGGGAGAGAATTGAAGAGGAGAGGACCACTAACACTTTATTTAAGAAAAGTTTTTAAGTTTGCAGAAAGTCATCTAAATTTGTTCTTAAAAAAACACAAATTCCAGTGTGCCACAACAAATTTATTTGAGCTTATTCGATGGGGGTTCACGTGTATTTGGTGTGAAGCATCTATTATACTCTGAATTAAGCAGGCAATCAAAACCCACAAATGAACTTATGCACAGAAATCCACGAAAACGAAATTAAATGAGCAGGAAATCAAACGAGTAGGAAATGCATTGGAAACGAAAGCAAAATCGAAAGAAAGCAGGAAACACAGTGAAACGAAATCAAACGAGGAGGAAAAGCGCACAAGAATGAAAGCCATGGAATCAAACAGAAACCAATACCTGATGGGAGATGAGCACAGGTTGGAGACTTGGAGGATGATACGAGACACAGTGATAAGTTCTTGGGCAAGGGTTTTGAGCGTAAAATATTAAAAAAAGAAACCAATTAAGCATCTATTATACTCTGAATTAAGCAGGCAATCAAAACCCACAAATGAACTTATGCACAGAAATCCACGAAAACGAAATTAAATGAGCAGGAAATCAAACGAGTAGGAAGTGCATTGGAAACGAAAGCAAAATCGAAAGAAAGCAGGAAACACAGTGAAACGAAATCAAACGAGGAGGAAAAGCGCACAAGAATGAAAGCCATGGAATCAAACAGAAACCAATACCTGATGGGAGATTAGCACAGGTTGGAGACTTGGAGGATGATACGAGACACAGTGATAAGTTCTTGGGCAAGGGTTTTGAGCCTAAAATATTAAAAAAAGAATGTTAACAGAAAAAAGCGATGCGAGCGAACTCCGGTCAAAAGACACGGAAATGTTAGTGAGCCATAAGCTCCGCGTAAGCTCAATCGATAAGCCTTTTGTGACAGCTTATGAAAATTGGGTATAAACAGCTTATGGGATAGCCATAAGCTCTTGTCATTAGCGCTCCCAAACACCTGTTCATAAGCCAATCCAAACAGGCCCTAATATGATAAAGAACTGTAAACAACATATCCATATGTTTTGTAGTGCTTCCACAATTTGTGAACTATGCTCATCGGCAGAAAAGGGGTAAAACCAATGTCATGAAATGTAATTCCGATCACTTTTCCTAAAAGGTTAACAAGCGGACCCACTCACCATACTACAACAAAAACAATTATTATTTACACTATTATGGATAAGCTATCCATGTAAGGCAAAATGAACCATAAAACTATCACAAGTACAATTATAAGGGTGAATCACTTACCGGGAAAAATAATTTAAACAAAAATACAACTTTACCAAAAATTAAATCCCAAACATTAGAAGGCTTCAGTCATAAATTGACTAATAATTTGCTTTACTAGGTAAGACCCAGAAGTGTGTTTTTACGGCTCACTATTTAAAATGTATGATATATTCCAAAGATAGCAAACTTGATATTCTTGATGGATGCATAAACAAAACACAAAAATACATTGCATACTATTTGTATCACTTTGCAAAATCCATGAAGTCAAAAAGCATAATTGTCATTCAAATATAAAGGGAGACATTAATTACTCTTGCGATGCCGCATGTTCCCATCAAGAGCTCCTTACAGTCATAACCACAACGATCAATGTTGGAAACCAACAAAAAAGAGAGCATAAGTTACAATCACGAATGTTTACCAATATGCATATGTGGAAAACAGATAGATCAAAGATTTTAAAGCAACATAACAAATTAGAACTTCATGTTAGGCCAAGTTAGGAGTGCACTTCTATACATGAGAAATTTCATATCTAATACAACATAGCTCCGCCAAACCTGAATTCAAAAGGAACAATCATGAGATCAAATGACTCATCAGATTGGCGCCCCACAGCAATTATTGCACCACCACGAACAAGGCTAATGGAGCTTGAATGTGCGCGCAGTTCAAATGAATTCTTCTCCGCAATGCTAAGCTGAGTCGTGTTGACGTTAATATAATCATCCACTAGTCTCAAGCTTGCAGTTGGGAGTGGTGAATCAGACTGAAACCTTATCGCAGCCATGTTATAGTGAAAATCGAAACAGTATAGTTCTCCTTCATACCTTCTACTATCATATAGGTACATGACAACCTACCAATATTTGGACTCTATTATTGTTGTTTTTATGGTTATCTAAAAGAACCACTAATCAAGTTTTCTTAGCATGTTATGAACTAATATTACCACATAAATTATATTCTCTATGTCATAGACATCATTGGTAGAATCCCAATATATGTACATATATTATTCTTGGCAAAAAAAAAAAAGATCACAAGCTCACTTCCATTTAGTTCAAGTTTGTGCAAAGTTTTATTTAGCTTAATTTTGTACGACACGGTAATGCCAATTAACTAGGTTAATTTGAAAGAATAAATACTAACCTCGAGATTTTCAGCTATTTTGTTTGCAACCATGTCTTCTTCTTCTTCAGTAGGATGGCGAATAAGATTTGCAGAAGTTAATACAAAAAGGTTATTGTCATCGTTGCTTTCAACGATAACACCAGAACCCCGATTAACTCTTGCTCACCTACACGAAGAAATTTGTTTTAAAATTGAACTACAACTTATGGAATATGATAATAATAATAATAATAATAATAATAATAATAATAATAATAATAATAATAATATTGGGTCAAACTATACTATACCAATGTATGACACAAGAGCAACGACATAAGGAGAAGCCTTGAGAGCAGCCCTCTTGGTGCGAATATCCAGAAAGTTGCTATCATCGCGTGGACCATAATTTGTGAGGTCATCCCAGTTCTCTTTTACGTAATCCAAAGCCTCTGGAGCTATACAAACATAAAAGTCAATAGTGTTGAAAAAATTGAATAATTATGATAGGGAAGAACTACTTGCCAAAACACTCTGGATTCGGTCCTGGTACTTGTTCACAAAACCTTTCTCGTTGCCACGGGCTTTTCCTCTTTAAGCATTGTCGAAACATTGATTTTCTCGAATTGCCTCTTATATCAGGGCGGACATACAAGAGGCAGTTCGACAATGCTTAAAGAGGAAAAGCCCGTGGCAACGAGAAAGGTTTTGTGAACAAGTACCAGGACCGAATCCAGAGTGTTTTGGCAAGTAGTTCTTCCCTATCATAATTATTCAATTTTTTCAACACTATTGACTTTTATGTTTGTATAGCTCCAGAGGCTTTGGATTACGTAAAAGAGAACTGGGATGACCTCTCAAATTATGGTCCACGCGATGATAGCAACTTTCTGGATATTCGCACCAAGAGGGCTGCTCTCAAGGCTTCTCTTTATGTCGTTGCTCTTGTGTCATACATTGGTATAGTATAGTTTGACCCATTATTATTATCATATTCCATAAGTTGGAGTTCAATTTTAAAACAAATTTCTTCGTGTAGGTGAGCAAGAGTTAATCGGGGTTCTGGTGTTATCGTTGAAAGCAACGATGACAATAACCTTTTTGTATTAACTTCTGCAAATCTTATTCGCCATCCTACTGAAGAAGAAGAAGACATGGTTGCAAACAAAATAGCTGAAAATCTCGAGGTTAGTATTTATTCTTTCAAATTAACCTAGTTAATTGGCATTACCGTGTCGTACAAAATTAAGCTAAATAAAACTTTGCACAAACTTGAACTAAATGGAAGTGAGCTTGTGATCTTTTTTTTTTTTGCCAAGGATAATATATGTACATATATTGGGATTCTACCAATGATGTCTATGACATAGAGAATATAATTTATGTGGTAATATTAGTTCATAACATGCTAAGAAAACTTGATTAGTGGTTCTTTTAGATAAGCATAAAAACAACAATAATAGAGTCCAAATATTGGTAGGTTGTCATGTACCTATATGATAGTAAAAGGTATGAAGGAGAACTATACTGTTTCGATTTTCACTATAACATGGCTGCGATAAGGTTTCAGTCTGATTCACCACTCCCAACTGCAAGCTTGAGACTAGTGGATGATTATATTAACGTCAACACGACTCAGCTTAGCATTGCGGAGGAGAATTCATTTGAACTGCGCGCACATTCAAGCTCCATTAGCCTTGTTCGTGGTGGTGCAATAATTGCTGTGGGGCGCCAATCTGATGAGCCATTTGATCTCATGATTGTTCCTTTTGAATTCAGGTTTGGCGGAACTATGTTGTATTAGATATGAAATTTCTCATGTATAGAAGTGCGCTCCTAACTTGGCCTAACATGAAGTTCTAATTTGTTATGTTGCTTTAAAATCTTTGATCTATCTGTTTTCCACATATGCATATTGGTAAACATTCGTGGTTGTAACTTATGCTCTCTTCTTTGTTGGTTTCCAACATTGATCGTTGTGGTTATGACTGTAAGGAGCTCTTGATGGGAACATGCGGCATCGCAAGAGTAATTAATGTTTCCCTTTATATTTGAATGGCAATTATGCTCTTTGACTTTTTGGATTTTGCAAAGTGATACAAATAGTATGCAATGTATTTTTGTGTTTTGCTTATGCATCCATCAAGAATATCAAGTTTGCTATCTTTGGGATATATCATACATTTCAAATAGTGAGCCGTAAAAACACACTTTTGGGTCTTACCTAGTAAAGCAAATTATTAGTCAATTTATGACTGGAGCCTTCTAATGTTTGGGATTTAATTTTTGGTAAAGTTGTATTTTTGTTTAAATTATTTTTCTCGGGAAGGGATTCACCCTTATAATTGTACTTGTGATAGTTTTATGGTTCATTTTGCCTTACATGGATAGCTTATCTATAATAGTGTAAATAATAATTGTTTTTGTTGTAGTATGGTGAGGGGGGGTCTGCTTGTCAACCTTTTAGGAGAAGTGATCGGAACTACATTTCATGACATTGGTTTTACCCTTTTTCTGCCGATAAACATAGTTCACAAATGGTGGAAACACTACAATACATATGGATATGTTGTTTACAGTTCTTTATCATATTAGTTTGTATTTGTTTATAATGAACATTGAGAAATTATCCCTTATTTTGGTGATTAAAATGAGAAACTATACTGCCCCTTATAAGACAGGTACATTAACTGGTGTAATTTAACCATTCACATTTATCTTGCCATATAAGCCTTGGTTCATGAACTGTATGTTCTAGTAATGTAACTTATAGACGCTTGTTTTGACAATTACGTCTGTGTTCCAAAGTCTGATACGATCAAATTCAACCGACTTTTGATCAAAAATCTTATACTTTCTGTCAGGGCAAGGTATGAAGAATTTGCTATACTACCTGTCTGTAGAAAATTTAATCATGTTATATATTGAATTTCATTTTTATTTGTGATGGTTATTTTGTTAAGGTTTGCACTTGATTATTGTGTACTTGCAGTGCCGTCAGTCATTTTCTCCCTCCATCTCTGCTTTTTGTTAACCCTTGTTCTGTTTCAGTTATGTTTGACCTTGGTGAAGTCCATCATAAACAGTCTTATTTGAGAAGAAAGTAAATTTACAAGTGGTGACCAACTTTTGACATGTAGTGTTATGCAATTTTGTTTCTCTATGATTATCCATGTTGAAATTTTCACCGTAATAAAGTTTCAATCTTTATAAAGTTCACTTCTATTTGAATGCTGCCCACTGTTGCCCATCTGAAGTCATTTGGTCTCTCTCAGAGTCCAACGGTCCCTAAATAAATGAATGAAGTCTTCAATACTTGTTACATATTGGGAATTTTGCTGTCATTTTGAAAAACAATATTTGCTCTATGTCTGACTTCTTCTCAAAGGAAGTCTACCTACACAGTTCTCTTGAATTATTTAAATTTGAATTATGCTCTATGATTGTGTTTTGGATTTGGGTCATTAGGGTTCCGTGAGAGAATCTGTTTGGTGTGCTAATTAGGATGAGATAAAACCAGATTAAAGGCTTGTTATTATGTGAAATTAAAATGATTGTTGTGATGTTGCTAAGCCCTGTTAAGTGTACTTTCTTAACATTTATTTATTCCTTCTCTTTTCTTTGTGAAATTAGGGTGTAAAAGAGTATTGCTAATAAGAATATTGTGTTTTAGCTATGTTGAGGATTTCTAGAAGTTTCATTTAATTTGTTTAGTCTCTTTGAAATAGGAGTATAGATTATGGCCTGTTGGGATTTGAATGTTTAGCATTTCCAGTTTTTTCAACTTGTGTTTCTTATTCTCATCCTAGAAATTGCTTCACAACAGGGGATTCCGACGACCTTTGGGAATTGAGGCTGCAAACTTTTATGCAGCTGATGTAAATCTCATAGAGAAGGTTGCTCAAAATTTCCCAAGTATTTGCAATGCGGTTCTTGTTGAGAAGGTATACCTTGTTGCTTGTCATTATGGAGTAATGTCATATTTCTGCACATACTACCCATTTACATATCTTGTTTCTTGCTTTTAGTGCATGAATATAATCAATGATTTGAAATCCTTATGGGGTGTTTGATTTAAAGAGACTACGATAGCATTTAGATATGGGATGGTAGATTTTTTCCTGATACTGCTTCAGTTAAGTTTTATATATATGCACTGAGAATCTTATATTCATTGATAGGTTTGTTTAAACAGGTTGAGCAATCTGGGGAGCACTTGTGGGTGATGAAATTATGCCCACTTAGAATATCCCTACTTCTTATTGTTAATACATAAGCTTTTTCATGAGTTTTTCTTATATGCCATTTGGTTCTGTATTTGCATCATTTCTTTTTGCTACAGTGTTGTAGTTGTATCTTTTTGTCCCGCTACAAACTCTATTATTATTTTGTATTTCCTTTTGGTGGAGGGAAATGGTTTAAATTGGTTTAGTATTTTGTTGCGCTGTTTTGTATCACCTCTCTTTTAGCTGCTTAAAGGCATTTTTGTTTGTTTGTTTGTTTGGATTTGTACGATACCTACGATGGTTTCATTTAATTGAATATTTGTCTCAGTCGCATATGTCTTTATATGATCCAACTGTGATTAGGTAATTCAAAGTTCTTCTGCTGATTTTGCTGGGCTACATTTGAATGATTTAGTAGTTCAATGTGATGGGAAAACAATTCGTAGTTTCTTAGAGGTATATTCTTTTTATCAATGTCATTTTTTTTATATGTTTACCAATGTCATTCTCAAGAGTTTATTTTTATTTGTTGTATCTTCCTTATATCTAGAGTAACTGGATTGGGATTTTTGGGAGAATGTAATAAAGGCATCCAGTTCAATTTTATCAGACTTTCGGTTTTTTGCTTAAACTTTGTTTATGTGACTGTTTGCTGAAAATTATAGTGACTTTATTGCTTCAGTCTATGAAATTTGAAATATGGCGGTTTCCCCCTTTTTGGTTCTGTTCGTCTTTACTCTTATTTTTCAAAATTGAACTAAAACTCAGTTATCGATGATTCTTCAAGGCATTTGTTGTTTTGTGAGTCTTGTATGTTGTACTGAGATACTTGATTAGAATCGATGTTTTACACTCATAGAATATCATACTTACACAGGTCCTACTTGTTAGTGTGTTGTTTGTTCTTAGTATTAAAAAGTAAAGTTTATTGTACATTGATGTTGTGTATTTTTACGGCTTTCTTTTAACAAAATCTCGTATGACACTCCCTTAAAGCAACAGTTGAACACCCTCGTGGTGGGGGGTGACATCTTCCCTTCATGGTTTGCTTAAACATCATAAATTTGCCCCAATTCTTGGAATCAGATTTAGGTGTTCACAAGTACACCGAACTTCCCCTCACTGATCCTTTTCGTTTGTATTGTTCTTTGGTTGAAATCCAATGGCTGTATTCTAAATACTGATCAACTGTTGGTCATTATATTGTTCATCTGTCTAAAATCAAGAGTTGGTTGGTTATCAGCATTGTTTCTTTTTTCGTATTTGTTCCTTTGCACTTGAATATAAGCGTATGATTTTGTTTACTACTTTTTTCTCCCTTGTTTGTTTTAGTTTTTGGCGATGGTGTGGGATAAAAAGGTTGGAGATGTATTGCAATTGTCAGTGGTCCGAGCATATCAAAATGATCCCACACATGTCAATGGTGGTTGATGAAGTTCCTGTTGAAAAATTTAATCGGTAAGTCTCGTGTCATACAATATTGTATCTAGATTAGTTTCAAATAATATTTCCTATTGGTACTTATGATTTTTTGGTTATCAGCGTTGTTTCTTTTTTCGTATTTGTCCGTTTGCACTTGAATATAAGCGTATGATTTCGTATGATTTTTTTTTTCTTTTTTTGCTTTAATAGTTGGCCACGGAACTAGTGAAGCTGATGAGGTTTGGGCAGCACTGGAGCAGACACAAACTTGATATGCGGCAAATTATGTTTAATGAAGGAAGTAGCCAAGTAGATGGGGTTTTATCAGGCAGGGAGTTTGAGAGTGTTTGTATTTGTTTAGAAAAAGTGAATTAGGATGGTAGTATTTAGTACTCTCTCCGTTCTTATTTATAAGAAATATAGAGTATTTTGCAAAGACCAAGGAGGTCCATTGAAATGTGTAAAACTTAATGATGTTTATTTTAAAATTATTTTTCAAAATTACCCCTTATAATTAAATTAAATGGAGTGGATTGAAAAAGAATTAAATAAGGGCAAGTTGGAAAAACATAATGTGGTTTAAAATTGTGATTTGCTTCTTATATTTAGGAACAAAAATAAAATAAAAAAATACTCTATGTTTCTTATAAATAGGAATGGAGGGAGTATTGTATCTTGTTTTCGGCAGTTTGAAAGCATGTTTATATTCCGAACCAAAATCAAGTTGTATAAGGCTTGGATAAAAAGTATGTTAAGAGTATTAAATTTCAGTTACGCTCAAGAATCTTGTTTAGGCACTGCGCGGATGTTATGTCATGTGGCAAATGTAGTGTTGTTAAGCGTACTGGTTGTTACAGTCACAAATAAAAGAGCTGATGTTAACTTGATGACGCTAGCAAAATGTTTTATAAATGCCTGCTTTTGAGTTCACCGCTTCACAATGGAGCATGTATGTTTTTTTGACAAACAAAAATTAAGGTTAATTTAGAAGGGGGGAAAAAGAGATATCCACCCAATAATATAGAGATCCAATTATCCGAGACAATGTTTTTCAATAGATTTATAAAAGTTAAAAAACAACAGTAAGTTGAGATGCAAGTTCTTTAGCATTCAACATCATCCTTGGATATGAATATGTATATATGCAGTACATACACAATTTAAAGTACGCATTTTAACGTGAAAATACAGATTGTCATTACCATATATATGAAATACAAACAATTGTAATGTGGTCTATTATTTTATTTTAACGTATAAGAATTCGCAAAGAAAAAAACCCAATTAAAGCATCCGGGTTTCAGTGTTAGAAGCTTTAAAATTGGGTCTCTTCAGTTTGTTTCCAAGTGCTTACTTATACAACCCACCAAACAAATATGGAAAATCCACCGAAAAGTATATTATCATATATCCAAAACTCTCTTTTTATTCTTGTGTAATTTTTACAAACCCAAGCGTATAAGTGTAACGCATATCTATTTAAAGAAATCATGTGAGGGGACTAATATTTTCTATGCGTCAGAGCAATGTGATGCACAGGGCAAATTGAAAGATTACGCCACCTTGTAATTTTTCCTTTAAGAATAAATTACTATCACCCATTCAATGAACTAAAAATGTTATGTTCATTTTATTTAACTTCGGCGTGAATATCATAATCATAATCATAATCATAATTAAACTAAAACTTGTGGCTTAATGCCATCGATGTTGCCTTTTTGTTCAACATGTATTTTGATTGGTTGCCTACGATGATGAACTGTACAATTTTATTGCACAGCTCTGAAGCTTTGAAAAAAGGCTTTTGATGTTACATGTACATTGCAGGTCATGACACATGCAATTTCCAGGATTATTACACTTGACTAATCCATTAACTTCAGCTTCTCCTTTCACACCTTCGAAAAAAAAAGCTTATCCTTCTTCACCTTCGGTGGGTTAGGTGGAAGGTACCCTGAATATCCGCCCTTCATTGCTGTACTATGCTGAGAAAGAAATTAGATATATTTAGAACTTTAAACTTCAATAGAAGAATAAGGCCCTGTTATTTTTTTAACTTACTCTGTCAATTGTATTTATGCACATACTAATTCCAATTAGCTAGTTAGTTCGAAAGTTATTTAAACTAGTTAGCTTAGTTGCAAGCCATTACACTTAGGTGTATATATACTGATTTACTATTTCATTTGTAACTAACAATTCAGATTCAGTTTTACACAATAAATGAAAATGAGTTCATTGTTCTCACCTCTCTTCTCTCTTCTTCGAATCTGAATTCTACATGGTATCAGATTGAGTTTCTTGATGCTTCTTCTGCATCGCATTACTTTGATTCTCTATTTCTGATTCATCTTCTTCGCAACTCTTCCTTTGCGATTTCTTCTTTCTTTCATCGATTGCGTTTCAATCGGTTCAATTTCTTTTTCTCTCTGAATCATCGATTTTACCCTAATTTCTTTGATTCGGTTCTTCTCATGGCTTCTCCAAACGACGTTGTACTGCATATGGCAGAGGCCGTGGCACCTGAGTGTGCACATATTGTAACAGAACAGGGCACACGGTTGATGTTTGCTATAGGAAACATGGATTTCCTCCTCACCTGCAGAAGAATTCTGCTATCAATCACTTTGCATCAGAAGGTGATGATGATGTTGTCCCTGAAGATACCAAGTCAGTCTCTTGTGCAGAGGTAACTGGTGATTTGGACAAATTAGTTCTCACTCAAGACTAGCAAACAGCTTTGTTGGCACTTCTCCAGGGTTCATCAAGTGCATTAGCTGCTTCAAATGTTAATCATTTCACTTCTAAGGATACTCCTCATTCAGGTATTATCCTAGCTCTTCCTCCTAATCAAAAACTTGATCATTGGATTCTTGATACTGGGGCAACAGACCATGTCTGTTTCTCCAAGTCCCATTTCTTATTTCTTAACGAGATTCATCCAATCTCTATTCATCTTCCAAATGGTTCGAACTTGTTAGCACACTATGCAGGCACAGTGAATTTTTCTCCTGCACTTTATCTCAACAATGTGCTTTTCATTCCTGATTTTTCTTTGAACATTATTTCCATTCCTAAACTCACATCCTCTTTGAATTGTGAGGTAATTTTCAATGCTGAAAAATGCTTGATACAGGACCTTCCTACCCGGAAGATGATTGGTGCAGCTGAGATGCATAGTGGCCTTTACACACTTCAACATCCTGATGTTCAGCATGCACATTTTCAGCATATTCATTCTCTTGTCAATGCATCTTCTTTTATCAACACAACTGCTACTGCAGATTTTTCTACTTCTTGTAATGTTTGGCACATGAGGTTTGGCCACCCCTCAAAAGAAAAACTTTTACAACTTCAGAAACATTTTCCTTTTGTCAAGAATACTAATTCTGTAAATCCTTGTGATGTTTGTCAATATGCAAAACAAAAAAGACTTCCATTTCCATATAGTAATTCCATTTCTTTTAATTGCTTTGATTTTGTGCACATGGATATTTGGGGGCCATTGTCAATTCCATCTATGTTTGGTCATAAATATTTTTTGACAATTGTAGATGACAAAATGTATTTAAGGGTTTATGAAGACAAGGATATTTAGTGCCAAGATGTACTTTGATAGTTGCTATCACAATTGTCTTGTTTTGCTTTTGCATTTTTTATTCATTTTTTCTTTGCAAGCGTCTTGATACGTTGCATTTGATATTTGCTTCCTCAGATCCAGAATTACTCTCTCAGTTTGCTCTCGGTTTTGCTCTCTAGGGTTCGGCCCCCTTTTCATGAACCATCCAAGGGCTTTTATAACCTTTTGGTACCTATTATCAAAAAGGAAACAGATTAGCAAAATAAAACGAAAATCGAAAATAAAGAGAAAAGAAAGGTAACGAATATTCCCTGATTTGGTTCTGATTCTCCACGTTTTTCTTGTTTTCCTTTTGCTAACTTGCTTCTAGCGCTCGAATCTGGACCGGATCATAGGATACATGACTTGGTTTTATTCACCACGGATTTGGGGGATTTTTGAAGATATTGATTTAGTTTGATTGAGAGAAAAAATAAAGAAAATAGAAGATTTAGGGAGAAAAGGGGCTGCGACCGCTTTTTATTTTTTAGGGTTAGGGATGATAGGAAGAGGGGTAGCCGAGAGAGAGACGCAGGGATGAGGGAGAGATTGGGGCGAGAATGGTGGACAGGTGATGAAGGGAGATAAATTGAGAGAAGGAAGTGAGGGAGGAGGTTGCGGCGCAAATGGAGGAGAGGATCATGGGAGAGAAACAGAGAATGAGGGTTTGGGGAAGAGGCTGGAGCGGCGCTCCTTTGAGTGAATGGGAGTTTCATGTTTTAGGTTAGTATCAGCTAGGGTTAAAAGGTGGGTTTGGGCCATGGGTGGTTGTAATGTTTTGTTGGGCTAGGGGGTGCGAATGGGAAAACGGGGTGCGAGCAGCAGCGGGAAAGGGAAAGGTGCATGGGGCGCTGCGAAAAATAAAAGGGGGTGCAGCGTATGGATGGAGGAAGCAACCTGGGCTGGGCTGCTATTAGTACCCCCAATATTGCTATTCATAAACCCTTTCTTCTTTTTCCTTACTTTCTTTTATTCTTTTTTCTCTCTTTTTTTTTACTTTATTCATTCTTGCCTTCTTCTTCTTTTTTATTACAAGACCAAAAAATATTATTTATTATTATTACTACTACTAATTTATAAAAGTTAAAATAAGTAATAAAAATAAATAAAAAGGCCGGACAAAACTAGAGTACTACAGCTGTCCCTCCTTAATTACATTTTACTTGAAGGTCTTCGTGCATTCGGTGTAAAAGGTAATTAAGGATAAAGGACGACTAAATTACAAAATTGGTCCTCTAAGTTTATTTTAGGTTTCAATTTGGTCCTCCACGTTTTATTTGTTTCGTTTTGGTCCTCTACGTTTTATTTTAGTTTTCAATTTGGTCATTTCCGTCACTAAAAGTCAATTGTCCGTAGCTAGAAGCCCATTTTCCAAAATGTTATTTGGCTTTTAGCTACGGATAATTGGCTTTTAGTGACGGAAAGAACCAACCTGTTATAACTTTTAAAACGTAAGGACCAAAACGAAACAAATAAAATATAGAGGACTAAATTGAAACATAAAATAAACATAGAGGACCAATTTTGTAATTTAGCCATAAAGGACTCTAATTTTGTCCTAAACATGTTGTTTGAGGATGCGAGATTGGCTGCCGGCTTTGTTTTGAGATTCTAGGTCTGATTCCTAGTGAATTCTCGGTAAGGCGTAGGTCTGGTTCCTAGCTCTTACGAAATTGGTGAGAGATTCTAGGTTCGATTCCTAGTGAATTCTCGGTAAGGCATAGGTCTGGCTCCTAACCCTTACGAAATTGGTGAGAGATTCTAGGTTCGATTCCTAGTGAATTCTCGATAAGGCATAGGTCTGGCTCCTAACCCCCACATCTTTGGTATTGACTACTTCCCTACTTAGGGAAAGTCTGGGGTGCGAGCTTCTTTGTCACTCGACACAAGTTTGAGTCAGATTCCCGACAAGGTATAGGTCAGACTCCTAACTCTTGCTAAAAGGTACGGATTGGCTACCCTATTTTAGGAAAGGTTCGCGATATGAGTTTCTCTGTCACTCAATATAGGTTCGGGTCAGATTCCCAGCAAGATGTATGTTGGAACCTAAACGATTGAGAAGTTTAGACCCTCATTAATTTTGATGATAACAAAGTATTCACAAGAGAACAATTTATGTTCTAACATTTCTTGAAGTGTGCAGATACTAATAATACACATATTCTAAGCCACTCAAGCAAGAAGAAAGTAATTCTCAAGAGAAGGATTCATCCCATGTGTCAGCATCCGGCTCATCCTTGTGAGCGTCTGGAATTTTATCTTTATGACACGGCTTACACAATTGCCACGAGCGTCCGAACTTCCGATTCTGAGCGAGCATCTGAACCTCACTTCTAATCATGTGTTAGTCAAGTTGCTGCTCTACCTCTCAGAAGTTTCTGGAACGGATTTCAAAATTGATTCTGAGCGCTAAAATTGTTGTACGAGGTATCAAAGGTGAAACCTTTAACTAGAAGACAAAAATCGTACAAGCAAGGTAGTACAAAAACGGTAATATGTACTACTGGGATATTCTCTGCAAAGTAAGAAAGAGACAGCGTTTTGAATTTACCTCACTCAATGGAAAGGAGCCATTTTTACCTTAACGGTAATATCCTTGGAATTCCTATATATACCTCATGGTATCCATTGAAGAAGCAACGAACATACTGTGAAAAAGCTTGCTGAAATTCTGCTGAAATATTTACTGAGAACAAGCACTGCTTCTGTGAGCAACCAAGTCTCGTGCTAAGTCTCTGGACTACAGAACTGAACTCAGCGTCCGACCCTTTCTTTAAGAAAGTTTTTCTATAGTTGAGCTTAATCTTTTATCCTCTCTGTGAGAGTTATTTTTAACTGTATTTCAACTCACTTGTAAAAGTTTGTTTTGGCCTAGTTAAATTTGTATCCTCAAAGGCTCGATTGTCTTGAGTCGTTTTGAGAAGTTGAGAGTATTGTCAAGTTGTGATGAGAATACTCTTGAGGAAATTGTAATCGATTGATTATAGTGAAAATCCTTGAGAACGAAGGGACTAGACGTAGCTACCGGTTTGGTAGTGAACTAGTATAAATTTCTGTGTCTTGCTTTCTTGCTTTCTATTCATTTCTATCTTGCCGCGTTAAAAACAAGTTTCATCATTGCTTTTTCCAGTCCGATTATTTCCAAAGATCCGATAAACAAGCGGGTTTGAAAAACTTGTGTTCTAAAGTGTCTCTAACTTAAAGTTTGCGAAAAGTTTTTAACACAATTCAACCCCCCCTTCTTGTGTTCACGTTCAGTTGGGACCAGACCTCGGCCTCTTGGTTGAGCACTTATGATGTCAAGAGAAAAGATTCTATATTGTGAACATGTCATCGAAGGTGGTCATATGAACCGTCCTCCTCTATTCAATGGAGAAAAATTTGATTACTGGAAAGATAAGATGAAAGCATTCCTTGAGGCACAAAGTCTTGATTTGTGGGATATAGTTGAAAGCGGATACATTCTTCCCGCTAATGCCCTTGGCGTTGCAATATCTAGGGAAAACTGGTCTGATGATCAGAAAAAGAGATATCAAACCAATCAGAGGGCCAGATTTATTCTCATCTGTGCTATGACAGAAAGAGAATATGATAAATGTGGCAAGTTTGATCTCGCCAAAGAAATCAGGGATTCTCTTGTGTTGTCTTATGAGGTTACGCCAAGTAAGAGAAACAAAGGCTAGCATGATGGTTCGCCAATATGAACTATTCAAAATGGAAGATGGAGAAAACATTGAAACTATGTTTGGAAGATTCCAAACACTTGTTCATGGGTTGCAGGCCCTTGGAAAAAGTTATACCACACCTGATCATGTGAGAAAGATTTTGAGAAGCTTGACTAGGCAGTGGAGACCCAAAGTCACTGCTATTCAAGAAGCAAAAGATCTAAATGTTCTTCGGCTTGAAGATCTTATGAGTTCCCTAAAAGCTCATGAACTTGAGCTAAATGAAGAGGAACCTACCAAGAAGAGTAAGTCTATTGCTTTAAAAGTTAATCAACATAAACCTAGTACTTCTAAAGCTTTTCAGGCTGAAGAAGAAGAATCAGATGATGAAGCTTCAGAAGGAGACTCTGATGGATCAGATGATGAGCTTGCATTCATATCTAAGAAGATCCAAAGAATGTGGAAGAAAAGAAACTTCAGAAGGAAGTTTCAGAAGAAAGATTCAAAGGACAAGAAGGAGAGCAAAGACAAGGACAAAGCCCAAGTCATTTGCTATGAATGTAAGAAGCCTGGACATTTCAAATATGAGTGTCCTAATCTTAAAGAAAAGCCCACAAGAAGCTCCTTCAAGAAAAAGAAGAAAGGTCTCATGGGAAGATCTTGACTTATCCTCCTCTGAGGAAGATAAAGAAGAAGCTCACATTGCCCTCATGGCAGACACTGACATTGAGTCAGAAGAAGATGTTGAAGAGGTAATAGTATATGATTCCTACTCTGAACTTCAACTTGCTTTTGATGATCTTCTTAAGGACTCTGCCATTCTCTCTACTGAGTATAAGAACTTGAAAAAGAAATTTTTAAAACTATCACAAGATTTTCATTCTTTACGTAATGAAAACTCTGTACTCAGTGAAGAGAACGAAATTTGGCGAAAATCAGCGTCTGGTTGATAACTGGCGTCTGGAAGCTAACAAGCAACGGTGAGAGCTCTCAAGCTAAGAGTTACGTAGTTCTGGCGATCTAATCGCAAATCAAATGACTATGAACAAGCATTTCAAAAGTTTCTTGCAGAGAGTGTAACTCGAAGCAAGCAAGCTTCAATGATGCAGGGTGTCAAGAAAGCGACAACTCATGGTCTTGGCTATATACCAGATGAAACCCTTTTGGAAAATAATTCAGCATCTGATAAATCTCATAGTCATAGTAAATGCTTACATTGTACTTACTGTAATAAATCTGGTCATTTGAAAAGTGCATGTAATGTTTTTAAAACTAAGAAGGATAAGCCTCCTTCAAGAACTAACAAGAAAGGACCCAAAAGATATGGGTACAAAAAGATCAATTAGTCTATGTTGCAGACATGCTTAGCAACAAAGTCAACACACCAGTCTTGGTACTTAGACAGTGGATGCTCGCGTCACATGACGGGAGAAAAGCATATGTTCCAAGAACTAAGACCTAGAGAAGCTGGATTCGTTGGTTTCGGAGGAAACCAGAAAGGTAAAATAGTTGGAATTGGTCGCATAGGTAAAGGATCTCTTCCTTCTATTGATAATGTTTTATATGTTGAAGGACTGAAACATAATCTATTGAGCATAAGTCAATTATGTGACAATGGTTATGAAATCATCTTTACAGAAACTGGATGTTTAATAAAAAGCAAAAACGATGGATCTATATTCTTTACAGCAAAGAGGAAACAAAATGTTTATAAAGTTGATCTTTCTGAACTTGAAAAACAAGATGTCAAGTGTCTTATATCTGTTGAAGATGAGCAATGGATTTGGCACAAAAGATTAGGTCATGCCAACTTGAGGTTAATCTCAAAATTAAACAAGCACAATCTTGTTAAAGGCTTACCAAATCTTAAGTACAAATCTGATGCCCTTTGTGAAGCTTGTCAAAAAGGAAAACAAGTTAAAACTTCCTTTCATTTAAAAAATGTTGTTTCAACTTCTAGACCACTTGAACTTTTACATCTTGATCTTTTTGGTCCCACAAGGACAGCCTCTTTAACTGGAAAGAAATATGGTTTAGTCATTGTGGATGATTTTACTAGATGGACATGGGTTAAATTCCTTGCCCACAAGGATGAGTCTTATAAGGTATTTCTTGTTTTACGCAAATCAGTTCAAAATGAAAAAGGCATTTGTATTTCTTCTATTAGAAGTGATCATGGGGGAGAATTTGAAAATGAGAACTTTCAAAAATTTTGTGAAGAAAATGGCATCTCCCATAATTTCTCCTCTCCTAGAACACCTCAACAAAATGGTGTTGTAGAAAGGAAAAATAGGTCCCTCCAGGAAATGGCCAGGACCATGATCAATGAAGCTGATATTGCAAAACATTTTTGGCGAAGCGATAAACACGACTTGTTATATTCAAAATAGAATTTATATAAGACCTATTTTGAATAAGACTCTTATGAATTGTGGAAAGGAAGAAAACCAAACATTTCTTACTTTCATCCTTTTGGTTGTATTTGTTATATCCTGAATACTAAAGATCGACTTGGTAAGTTTGATTCCAAGGTCGACAAAGGAATCTTTTGGGATATTCTAAAAGATCTAAAGCTTTTAGAATATACAACAAAGAAACTTTGTGATTGAAGAGTCCATTCATGTCAAGTTTGATGATAAGAAGCCTGACAACCGCAATGTCGAGCTAGATGAGTTATTTTGATTTAAACCTCGGTGACAAGCCAGACGGTGAATATACATCTTCATCATCCGGTGGTGACAAGACGAAGAATTCGACTCAAGCGGAAGCTGAAGCAAGAAAAAGCTGGAAGTACAAAACCAATCATCCAAAAGATCAAATCATAGGAGAACCTAGTGACAAAGTACGAACCAGATCCTCCTTCAAGGAGCATGCTGATTTTGCACTTCTCTCTGAGATGGAACCTAAGACGATTGATCAAGCATTGGAAGATGAAGGGTGGATTCTAGCTATGCAAGATGAGTTAAATCAGTTCCAAAGGAATGATGTCTGGAAACTAGTCACTCTACCAGAAGATAAGCAAGCTATTGGTACTAAATGGGTATTTAGAAATAAGCTTGATGAAGACGGTAAAGTTGTGAGAAATAAAGCAAGGTTAGTTGCTCAAGGCTACTCACAAGAAGAAGAATTTTCTAAGCTTATGCAGGCTGAATTTGAGATGAGTATGATGGGAGAATTAAAGTTCTTCCTTGGAATACAAATCAAGCAATGCAGCGATGGTATTTATATTCATCAAAGCAAATACATCAAAGAATTATTGAAGAAATTCAAGATGCTGGATTGCAAGCCAATGAGTACACCTATGCATCCTACCTGCACTCTTAGTAAAGATGAAATTGGTAAGAAGGTAGATCAGAAACTATACAGAGGTATGATTGGATCTCTACTTTATCTTACGGCTTCAAGACCTGATATTATGTTCACTGCACTTTGTGTGCTAGGTTTCAATCAGATCCTAGAGAATCACACTTAAGTGCTATTAAAAGAATATTTAGATATTTGCAAGGAACTACTAATCTTGGTTTGCTTTATAAGAAATCAAAAGATTACAAATTAGTAGGTTTCTGTGATGCTGACTTTGCTGGAGATCGAATTGAAAGAAAAGAGCACAAGTGGAGGCTGCCAATTCCTTGGAGCTAATCTTGTGTCTTGGTCAAGCAAAAGGCAAAGCACAATAACACTCTCAACAGCAGAAGCTGAATACATCTCAGCAGCAAGTTGCAGTTCTCAACTTCTGTGGATGAAGTATCAACTTGAAGACTACTTGATAAAAGAGAGTAAAATTCCTATCTTCTGTGATAATACATTTGCCATATGTCTTCCTAAAAATCCGATATTGCATTCTAGAGCAAAGCACATTGAGATTAAGCATCATTTTATAAGAGACTATGTTCAGAAGGGTATTTTAGAAATAAAATTTGTAGACACTGATCATCAGTGGGCTGACATATTTACAAAACCCCTTGCTGAAGATAGATTCAATTTTATAAGAAGAAATTTAAACTTTCATCTTATAAAAGAATGATTAATCTCAGCGTCTGATAATAATCTAAATCTCAGCATCTGATATGACATAAGCATGTATGTGCATCAACATCTTATTTGTCATATGCATCATAACTCATCATCCGGTAAGTCGGTTGCGTGCGTCCGAGCACACCCACACGTGTCACACGTGTTAAGGACTCAAGTGTCTCATCATATCTACTGAGTCATGATTATTTACGTTTTCAATAAATCTTTTACTTTTATTTTGGCGTCCGCATTTAATGAAAAAACGAATCTTTAATTTTTATTTTTTTTGATTTATTTTTATAAGAGAATACGAAGCGATATTTTGAAAAATAACTGTACCATTCTCTTTTAACTTTCCCACTACTCCACTTTTTTCGCTCACTCTGTGTTTTCTGCAAAACTGTACTCGTTCTCTCTTTCCCTCTATCTCTCTGTGTGTGTGTTTAAACCCTAAAACCTCCATCGCCTCCATTTCTCAACTGCAACCATGGCTGGAGTAACAACTTCTGAATATACAGCTATCTATAACACCATGACTGAAGGAAAAGTCTTGTTAGAAAATCGAGTTGATTTGGAAAACTTCAAGCTCTATGGCTTCGACTTCTTCAATGGGTTCAAGGCAATGGGCTGGGAACAATATTTCTTCTGGAACCCGGTTGAGGTTCTGGTGACTGCGATTAAAGAATTTTGGGGTAATGTTCGGTTACACAAAGGTGGCATCTTTGAAGGAACAGTGAAAGGATTCAAGTTTGTTTTTACCATAAAAAATATTTCTGATGTTACTGGGTGTCCGTGTGAAGGCATCGTCTTCTACTCAGAATGGGCTGACGCATTTCATGGGATTGAGAAGGTCAATAATGATCTGTTCGAGAACTACAAGCAGCTGAAAGAATCTGGTGAAACACCTACTGCCAAGAATCTGAAAAGTCATTTCAGAGTTCTTCATAAGATAATCACCAAGAGCGTCTTGTTGAAGGCTGGCTCTAGTGACATTGTCAACTACGAACAGAAATTCATCATGAGACACTTCATGGCTGGAAACAAGGTGAACCTGCCAAGGTTAATCTACAACAACCTGCTTAATGCACTGGTTAACTCAAGAAAAGGTGTTGCTGACAAGAAGAACACCTACAAGTTCATTCCTTATGGTGTCCTGCTCACCAAAATGATGATCCAGAATCTGGTCATAAACAAGTGTGACTTTACGGATCAAGAGAAGGCAAAGTATTTTGGTGTTGATAATATTGTGATTCCTGACACTTTTGGAGTCAACAGCCTGGTAAGAATGAAATTGCTCACTGGGTCTATGATCAAGAAGGTGAAAGTTGAGCAACAGGAAGAGGAAGCTGAAAAGAAAACCACCAGAAGCTCAAAGCCTGGTGAGAAAAGACCTGCTGAGTCTCCTTCACGAGAGACCAGAAGAACAAAACAGAAGGTGGCCCCTGCACCTACTGTTGAAGAACCAGAAGATGAGGACAGAGTTCCCATCAGTCAGGTTCTGAGAAAAAGGAGCAGACCAGAAGCTGAAAAACCAGTTTCAGCGTCCGGTCAACAGAAGAAGGATATTCAGCATCCGCCTCCAGCAACTGCCCCCAGACAGAAGCTGAAGAGATCGGTCAGGCATTCTGAACCTGAACCAAAGGTACTGAATTCTCCTGATGAATCTGTATCTGTTTTTGCATCTGATACTATTCCTGCTCCACCAATATCTGTTGCACCATCACCAAACACTCAAACTCATGTACAGAAAACCTCCTTAACTCCCACACACCTTACCCAAACACAAACCAATTCACTCACTATCTCATCACCTCAAACCTCCACATATAACTCCCTCACTACATACATTTCCAAGCTTCATTCTCATCCTTTTAACCTCCTGTTCAAAATACCTCCCATTAATCCCATCAAACCCTACTCACCAAAAGCCTACAAAATCACCAAAGCCACTCCCACCTTACTTACCCTTACCATTAAACCCACAGACGCTGGCGGAAAGAAGAATATCTCATACAAACCTCAGTTTGTAAAGTATGAGATATATCATAGTATCTACGATCGTCCCTCCACCTGGCATTTAAAAACCTTCACTTCTGGAGCTGCCAGATTGGAAATTGCCGCTCCAATAAGTGCAACCTTCAAGGATGGGGAAGACCACGTCCAAATGTCTTTCAAAGGAAGGTTGAGACCTGCATCCGGAAGCAGAGCAATTCCCTTCTCTGTTGATCTTCCTAGATCCCTACCACAGTCTGAACCGCTCACATTGGAAGAATGTGGAAGGTGGATCACAGATGAAGAAGCTGCCTTCATGGCACATTGTCTTGAACAGAAAAGGCTGGAAGTCATAAGTCAATATCGAGACCCATCATCTGTTTCTGTCAAGATAGTACCAGATAGACAAAGGTGGCTACCTTGGTCTATCCCTGGGAAACGTAAGGAACTTGCTCCGGGCAAGCAGCCTTTCAGCAAGATCGGGCTAAAGGAATATGAGAAGGCACCTACCAAGTACAATCTTAAGGAATTCCCTCACTCCGATTGCCAAGATCTCTCGAGGATCACGCCGAAGGTTTTACGACTTCTGCGAAGAAAGATGAATGGAGAAGCGGCTCCTCGGCTGCCGTGATCTTTGAGAAGGCTACTATTCATTTGTTGGGACAATCGCCAGAGTTATCGACATCAACCTCGAGCAGTATTCTTCGATGATATGTTCGGATGCTCGATGTCGGACTTTGGATTGCATGAAGATTTATGATCAATGGGCTGCTGTGACCAAGCACTTCGACATTGGATTCACTTGGAGTCAATGGTCTGAGTCTTGGAAAGCCAAAGCCATATTACCATGCCTCGACCCCCTAGTGCTAGAAGAATATGACAGGGAAAATCTGAGAAGAATTTACCTGGCAGAAAATGAAGCACTCTCCTTCACCTGTGAAGCTTTGAGTGTCTTTATCAGAAATTTATGGGGAGAAGACGCTGGGAATAGGTTTGACTCTTACACAGCTGATGTTGTTCTTCATAGAGAAACCATCTTCTTGCATTTGCTATATCCAGAAGATGTGAAGCATCAATGGAAGATTCAGACAGAATCAGAGCTCAGAAGACTCGAAAATTTCATCAAATGGGTTATACCAAATGATGCATTCTTCTTGAGAGCTCAAAGGAAGAAGGATTTGAGACTGAAGTTATCCAACTGGGTGCTAGCAGAGCATCAGAAGATGAAGTCTGCATCTGTACCAGAAGCTGGACCTTCTGCAATGGAAATGGTCACCATTCCCAAAGCAGAATTTGAAGAAATGAAGGCTACAAACTTGAAGGTTACTCAGCTGGAGACTGCACTGAAGCTACTCTATGAACGTCTCAATATCCCACCTCCACCTCTTCCAAACCCTTGATTTTTTTTACTTGTGTGTGATATAAAATCTATTTGGTTGATACAATTATATATATATAAATATGTTTGATCTAATTATCTGCCTTTTTGTTCAAATTTTTCTAAGTCTTATTTTGACTATGATGTGTTTTTACACTCTTTTTGTCTAATGACAAAAGGGGGAGTAAAAGAAAGGTATGATGAACACGAAAGAAAGGTATATTGAACACGTGAGAATCCGATTATCCACCATCCGATGGATACACTAGAACTAAAGTATCATGCATATCATTTCATACATAGCATTTTTGTGCGCTAATATTCATTGATCTAGTGCTATGATAATGTTTAATAAATTTTCGGTACAATGAAATATATTTGATTAAATCAATCTATTTGGTATATAATCAGCATCCGATCTCTCTTTATTAAATACATGCTCTGATACATTTACGGATTCTTCGTAATCACTTAAATGAATTTGTTTACCAACAATTGCCTTAAAACCTGAATTGTTCATATATATCTAAACTGTTAAATTCAGGGGGAGACCCTTAATGTCTTTTTGAAACTAAATTGTTCATCTACCTTAGATGTTTGTCATCATCAAAAAGGGGGAGATTGTTGGAACCTAAACGATTAAGAAGTTTAGACCCTCATTAATTTTGATGATAACAAAGTATTCACAAGAGAACAATTTATGTTCTAACATTTCTTGAAGTGTGCAGATACTAATAATACACATATTCTAAGCCACTCAAGCAAGAAGAAAGTAATTCTCAAGAGAAGAATTCATCCCATGTGTCAGCATCCGGCTCATCCTTGTGAGCGTCTGGAATTTTATCTGTATGACATGGCTTACACAATTGCCACGAGCGTCCGAACTTCCGATTCTGAGCGAGCGTCTGAACCTCACTTCTAATCACGTGTTAGTCAAGTTACTGCTCTACCTCTCAGAAGTTTCTGGAACGGATTTCAAAATTGATTCTGAGCGCTAAAATTGTTGTACGAGGTATCAAAGGTGAAACCTTTAACTAGAAGACAAAAATCGTACAAGCAAGGTAGTACAAAAACGGTAATATGTACTACTGGGATATTCTCTGCAAAGCAAGAAAGAGACAGCGTTTTGAATTTACCTCACTCAATGGAAAGGAGCCATTTTTACCTTAACGGTAATATCCTTGGAATTCCTATATATACCTCATGGTATCCATTGAAGAAGCAACGAACATACTGTGAAAAAGCTTGCTGAAATTACGCTAAAATATTTATCGAGAACAAGCATCGCTTACGTGAGCAACCAAGTCTCGTGTTAAGTCTGCGGACTCTGGCCCGAACTCGGCGTCCGACCCTTTCTTTAAGAAAGTTTTTCTATAGTTGAGCTTAATCTTTTATCCTCTCTGTGAGAGTTATTTTTAACTGTATTTCAACTCACTTGTAAAAGTTTGTTTTGGCCTAGTTAAGGCTGTATCCTCAAAGGCTCGACTGTACTGAGTCATTTTGAGAAGGTGAGAGTATTGTCAAGTTGTGACGGTAGAATACTCATGAGGAAATTGGAATCGATTGATTATAGTGAAAATCCTTCAGGAACGAAGGGACTAGACGTAGCTACCAGTTTGGTAGTGAACTAGTATAAATTTCTGTGTGCCTTGCTTTACTGCTTTCTATTCATTTCTATCTTGCCGCGTTAAAAACAAGTTTCATCAAACTGCTTTTTCCAGCGTCCGATTATTTCCAGCATCCGATAAACAAACGGTTTTGAAAAACTTGTGTTCTAAAGTGTCTCTAACTTAAAGTTTGCGAAAAGTTTTTAACACAATTCAACCCCCCCTTCTTGTGTTCACGTTCAATGTAGGTCAGAATCTAACTCTTGCTAAAGTATGGACTGGTTTTCCTATTGCAGGTGAACGTCCAGCGTACGAGCTTTTCCGTCACTCGACACAGTTCGGGTCAGATTCCCGGTAAAGTATAGGTCAGATTCCTAACTCTTGATAAAAGGTACGGATCGATTTCCATAATTGAGGAAGATCCGAGACGCGGGTCAGGTTCCCGACTAAAGGCTTGGGTCAGATTCCCAAGGTGATGGGTCAGATTCCCTGCAAAGCGTAGGACAGGTTCCTAACCCTTGCTAATAGATTGAATAGGCTGAGTATTAGTTCTTACTTAGTAACAACAGACTAACTGTATGTAATATTTGAGAGGGTGGGTTAATGGACCCAAAAACTTTGATGGTCATGCAGGATGCAATGAAATTTTTATTTTTAGAGAAATGTTTTTTAAGGTGGGTCGTGGACCCAAAAGTTTTGATGATCACGCAAGATGCAATTATTTTGCTTTGAAAGAATGATTCTTTTTTTTATTTCCCTGAATTTCTTTTAAGGACGCTGCCCCTAGATTCGTGGGATGATAACTTTCTATTGGATTGCTTGTTCGAATGGTTGACTTTGTATTGCACCAGGTTTGCATATTTGCCCCTTGATAAATCATTTTATGGATCCTCAAATATTTCAGCTTCATGCTTTGAATGCCCTTGGGAGGATTAGATTGACAACTTTGATCCATAGAGACTTTCAGTGTCCCTTTGGCCTTCGTCCAGCCATGTGAGGAAGGATCTATGTAGAGACGCGGATCACCTTGTGTAGTTCTGAAACTGGAACTAAATCTTGAATGCGAAGCTTGTAGACGATGGACACAACTTTTGCCCCCAACTTCTTGGTTTATGTTTAGATCTGTGAGATCCAATCTGGGTTGACATGTTTGTGAATTTGACCCTAACTTTTGCCTAGGCCGCTCTTTGCGAGTTTTCAACCTAGCGTGTCGCTCTAACTTCTGCCTAGACCGCCCTTTCAGGTTTTCAGCCTAGCGAACATTTTATTTTATATTCTTTTTTTTTTGGTAAAGCAACTACACCGAGGAGTTTAAATGGATTTCCTCTTTCAAAAATGAAGTTTTGAGAAAATATGAGCAATTTGACTTTGATCAGAATGAACTTTATTAGGGTTGTAACGTGGCTAAGGGTTAAGGGCTATGAAAGAAAGGATATTTTAGGATCAAAAAGTATTTAAGGGTTTATGAAGACAAGGATCTTTAGTGCCAAGATGTACTTTGATGGTTGCTGGCACAATTGTCTTGTTTTGCTTTTGCATTTTTTATTCATTTTTTCTTTGCAAGCGTCTTGATACGTTGCATTTGATATTTGCTTGCTCGCTTGCTTGCTTTTTTTTTAACAGACAAAATTTAGTGGACTATTGTGCTAGCCTTCAATGTATGAGTGATTCTTGTTTGGGGTACTTTAAGGAATTTTTTTTTAGGCTCAAAAGGGGTAACAAGGGATAAATATTTTTTATATTTTTTGGATAGAGAAAAACGGCCAAACTTCATCTCAAAATTTTATTGCTCAAATTTTCACAAAATTTAATTTTTGATAATTGTGCATTTGTTTTACCATTTTATTTTATATTTTTCTTAACTACTTTTTTTTATCCCGGATTGACCATGTATCAAGAAGGGAAGTTAAAAAATTCAAATTGCATCTCCATTGATGTATTGAAAAGGTGGGAACAAAGTGGGACTTTTACAAGATATGCCCCAGGGCTTCGGGCAAAGCGTAAAAACAAATGAAGGTTGTCTAAACAGGGCTATTCCTTGACGTTTTACCACTTGGTGTTGATCAGAGCCCAACAATCCTCAATGGAGTGGCCCACTGCCTCAACGTGGTATGTCATGATGAGCAGCATTTGCATCTTCTTCCATATTTTGGCCAATATTGCGCGATGGTTGATGAATATTGAGGTTGCAAATCCTTCCGCTTATTATCCCTGCTTCCACTCTTTCCCCGACAATGATTAGGTCTGAGAAGCTTGAAGAGATATTTCCAATCATCATGTCATAAAAAGGCTGTTGAAGTGTGTCAATAAATGTGGTAACCATCTCTTTCTCAGATAGCGGAGGTTCCACTTGGGATGCAATGCCTCTCTATCTTTGGGTATACTCTTTGAAGCTTTCATTGCCCCCCTTTTACCATGGTTTGCAACTGGGAGCGGCCAGGAGCTATGTCCATATTGTATTTATACTGTTTGATGAAAGCTTTAGCCAAATCATTCCGTGAGTTGATTTTGCTCCGCTCTAACTGCATATACCAGCGTAGGGATGCCCCGGTAAGACTCTCTTGGAAGAAGTGGATTAGGAGCTTATCATTACTGGAGCAGGAGGCCATCTTCCGGCACTACATGATGAGATGGCTTCTTGGACAAGTTAAACCTTCATACTTGACGAACTCAGGAACTTTGAATTTTGGAGGAATTACCACGTCCAGGACTAAACATAATTCTGAAGCTTTGAACCCAATATGATTTGCCCCTTCAATTGTTTTCAGCCTATCTTCCACAATTTGGAGTCTCTCCTGATCTAGGGGGTCTCCTGATGGGCCATTGGAAGCCTCTCGATACTCATTAGTGCTGATGGAATGATTCTTATCAATGGTCAATTTTGCACCCAAGTTCTGCAAGAGCTCCAATATCTTGTCCATCTTACCCTTGATTTGGTCGAGTTCTTCTCTCATCGCTTGCTGATTCTGTTCCAACAAGTCCATGAGTCTAGATTGGGCTCGAGTCCGGTAGGAATGCAGGGAAAGCTTATTTGTATCTATTTTCTGTTGAGGGGAAAAAAATGAGTTATGTTATGAGGATGCCATGATTATGCATGTCATTAATGTTTTTTTTTATGTACATTTTATGCAAAATATTATGGTGGATAATGGAAAAAAAAATTTCTATTACATTTTTTTCAATATATTGCTTTTTTCATGCAAATAGAATGCGATGGAAAAGAGAAAATATTCTTTTGTTTTTTCTTAAAAAAAGGATTTCTGAAAAATAATGAAATTTAAATGGATGAAGATAAAAAATGGGCCAAGTGCCCCTTGTGAGGTAGACCGGTAATTCCTAAGACTTTAGGTTCTACGGCTTTGATCACATAGAAAACGAGACAGATAGGGTTTGCTCCTTTGGTGATATGGGCCGGTAGTTCCTTAGAACGGATCTATGGTCCACGTAAGTGTCTTTCTATTGGGTGGCTTTAGGATACTAATCTAAAAAGGTTCCTAGAGCCAAGGGTCCCATTTTCGAATATTATCGCTGATAATAGGTAAACTATTAACGGGAGTTTTTTCTCAAATGGGGCTAAACTCTAGGTGAGTCCTTCGGAAGGACCCAACTGGCCGTACGTCCAGCAGGTGCTCACTACACAGCCTCTCCTAACTTAAGGTTTTTTTTCTTTTTCAAACCCGGGTATAGGGTTCCACTCGTAGTGTGCAAAAAATGTGTTAAGTGAAGTGTGTGAAGGAACAATTACCTAAAATACTACCCGCTGCAAAACAAATCAAAACATAATATTTACAAATGTCTTCTACCATAGAGTTCAAATATACAAACATATGAGCAAAATATATAATGAACAAATAGTAATAAAAAAAAATAAAAGGGAAATACATCATGTAAGGCAAACAAATCAATACAAACAATTTTAGGGCCTAACTCTCTAAAAGTCCCCAGTGGAGTCGCCAGCTGTGACAACCACCTAAAATTTAAATAGAGCCGCCACCAATATTTTATTTTTAGGAAACATTTGAAAACCTATTTTTGAATTTAATAAAGAAAAAGGTCTTTTCGAACCAAACTTTAGCCCGAGAGTTGGTTACGCTTAGGAAAGCTATTAGCACCCCTAAAACGCGCATAAAAATGGTACCTTTAAATCGTTTAAAAAAATATTTGCCTAAAATTGTTTCCCTTTTTGCTTTTATTATTATTTATTCTTTTTTTAAAATAAAACAGAAATGAAAAAAGAAACTTTAGAAAAGAAAAAAAATATGATTTTCTTAAAAAAAAATTATGTCAACTTATTGAAGAAAAGAAAAAAAAGCGTATAAATAAAAAATTCCAGAAACATCCGGTTTTATTTTTATGCCCCTCATAATTGAAGATATTGATTTAGTTTGATTGAGAGAAAAAATAAAGAAAATAGAAGATTAAGGGAGAAAAGGGGCTGCGACCGCTTTTTATTTTTTAGGGTTAGGGATGAGAGGAAGAGGGGTAGCCGAGAGAGAGACGTAGGGATGAGGGAGAGATTGGGGCGAGAATGGTGGAGAGGTGATGATGAGAGATAAATTGAGAGAAGGAAGTGAGGGAGGAGGTTACGGCGCAAATGGAGGAGAGGATCGTGGGAGAGAAAGAGAGAATGAGGGTTTGGGGAAGAAGCTGGAGCGGCGCTCCTTTGAGTGAATGGGAGTTTCATATTTTAGGTTAGTATCAGCTAGGGTTAAAAGGTGGGTTTGGGCCATGGGTGGTTGTAATGTTTTGTTGGGCTGGGGGTGCAAATGGGAAAACGGGGTGCGAGCAGCAGCGGGAAAGGGAAAGGCGCAAGGGGCGCTGCCAAAAATAAAAGGGGGTGCAGCGTATGGATGGAGGAAGCAAGCTGGGCTGGGCCGCTATTAGCACCCCCAGTATTGCTATTCATAAACCCTTTCTTCTTTTTCCTTACTTTCTTTTATTCTTTTTTTCTCTTTTTTTTTTTACTTTATTCATTCTTGCCTTCTTCTTCTTTTTTATTCCAAGACCAAAAAATATTATTTATTATTATTACTACTACTAATTTATAAAAGTTAAAATAAGTAATAAAAAAAAAAAAGGCCGGACAAAATTAGGGTACTAAACCCATAAACCTCTTAGATAACCAAAACATTTACATTTGCATGCCCAAATTTGTAATACTTGTTTTTAAAGAACCACATACACTTGAAATTTAACAAACAATTAAAAGGATAAGTTTTAAAGACTAAGTCTTATTTTCTTTCCAACTTAGAACATAAGACAACCCCATAATAAATTTCATAATATTTATTATTGACCAACACACTTACTTGGAACTAATTCCGAAGGTAAGAGAAACAATAACAAACATTTTAAAACCAAAACACATTTTCTTTAAAAACTTGAATCTTGAAATCATCACTTAAAAATCCAATCCTATTAGTGGCAACATTGGATTGAAGGCTCTACTAGGTTTTAGGATTTAACATCCCTTGCACCTTAATGTATCATAGCCTTACATTTCAAATTTTTGAACACAATGCTATACAATCAATTTAAATGCTAGTTTCCAAATAATCACATACACATTGGAAAATTATTAACTAATTAAAGAAGTAAACCTTAAAGACTAGGAAATCTTTTCTTGAAAGCTAAGACATGAAAACATCATCATTTTTCAACTCTTTTCTTCAAATACTAACATCAAGGCTCCACTTAGTACCTTGGGTCTCAAGGAACCCAATTACCTTATGTGCTTCATTGCCTTACAATCTCAAAACAATTCCAAATGAAATCAAACCTTTTCCATAATTTTCCAAAACCTAATCATACATCAATTCTATCATTATAATCAAGATTGCAAAACAATTTTCTTCCCTTTCAACTCCTAGGGCTCGCGGCCAACACAAAGAAAATAGGAGATCAATTGCAAAACTTCCAACTAACTTAACAATACCATTTCATATGAAATTACTTTCACAAACAACAAACTATTATACAAAGGAAAGCTTAATCAAGACCCATAACCATTTTTTTCAAATCCTTCAAGAACAAGGTTTTTCAATAAAATTACTCAATCAAAGCTCTAGTTCCAAAACTACCAACTAAAACAACAACAATAACAATTAAGCTCAAACCACTAATTAATTTCTTGATTCCCTCAAGATCACACCTTTCCCTCTTTTTCCCCTTAGGGTTTTCACCTAGGGTTCCAAGAATTTGGGAATATGATGCTCATTTCTATCATAGTTCACAACCAAGCATTTAAGTGACACAAAATTAAGAATCAAAACAAGAACACGACTACCTCCTCCCTCCTATGTTGCTCGCGGCCATGGGGCTGTTTAGGGGGGAAAGATTTGTGCTCTCAATCTTGCTTTCAAGGTGGAATAGGTGATAACAAAATGAAGACGAAACTAGGAGCAAAAGAGGTGAAAAAATGGAGATGAAACAAGTCAAAAATGGCGGAGCATGGAGGCCATGGAAGGTCACGATTTTTGGGGCTGTTTTGGGGAAAGAAATATGGCTTTCAAACTTACTAATAAGGTGTGGAAGGAGGATTCAAGAAAAAGAAGAAGCTAGGAGCAAAAAGGATTGAAGAGTGGAGGAGAAATCATACATGGAGGTTGGAGAAATGTGGAGCCATGGAAGCTTGGAGCTTTTCTCTCTAAAGCATGGAGAAGAAGAACAAAATGAGGGTGAGGTGAAAGGGAGGGGTCGCAGCTGTTCCCAAAAAGAAAGGGAAGTGATTAAACTTTTTACTAAACAAATATTTTATAAGTATTAATACCTTACTTAAAACCAACTAAAGGAATATTGTAATTGAAAAATTGAAAGTAGGAGTAAATAGGGGAGGTGGTCATGCTGGTGATGAAAGGAAAATGAGGATTAGAAAATTTAATTGAGTGTTAAAACACTTGGCTAAGATAAATTTAGAAAAAGCACCGCTAGTAAACCACCAAAAGTGCGACACCTAAACTATAAAGTTAGATGTTAATCCCATCATCAAGTCTAACCCATCTAATCTCTTATCTCTCATGATTACCCTCTAATCCTAGATTCTTACGCATACTAAAAACACGACGTCGAGTAATCGTGTTACGATTAATTCTATCGCCGATTAATTCGCGAAAATTAATTTGCCAAGAAATTAATTCATTGTGTGATAAAATATTATCATAAATAATAAAAACAATATAAAACACTAAAAAATAATCACAGCAAGTTACTATTCGATTTTCATCGAAATCGGAGCTCGTTTAAAATTTTATTCGCGGATAGAAACTATCCGGTGATTCAAAACGCGACGAAACTTCGTTAGAGTTTTTCGACGATTTTTGAACCATGAATTAATATAAAATATTAATTCTTAAATTTAATTTTATCTTGATTTAATTCAATCTTTTTCTTAGTCAACAAAAATATGTGTTACCGCGTCAAACAGAAAACTTATATAAAGTACACTTGACGAATTCACCTTAAAAGCAGCATATGTAACACCCCGTTTCTGGAGCGCTACTGTGCAACCCAATCTAATGCTGAAAAACATTTAATGCTTATATGCTTTCAGTAAAAAGTACTCTTCTGTATTTCGCAATGGAAAATATGAGTAATTTTTTTTTCTTTTTCTTTCCTTGAAATTCTTTTCAAAATTGAGACATAAAGAGTACTGCAGTTTTCTGAATGATGCCAAATCAGTCTTTTGTAAATATCAGAGTATATCACATCACAATTAATGCTTCAAATCACATAAGACATAGCATTATCATTTCGCGCTGAGGCGAGTTTTTCGAAGATTGTAATTATAAGGCAATACTTAATTATGCAAATAATAAAAACAAAACCCTAAGCTAAGCTAGCCAACAACTATAAACTTTACTAAAAAAGTCATTCAGCAAGATCACAATACAAAGCATTCAGAGGAATCTTCCTCCACTGGCTCATTCTTCAATACATCCGAGAAGGACGAAACAGCAGCAGCAATGTGACACTCCATCTGGTAACATCCATAAGAATGTCCAATCCAACAACAGTGCAAGGGTAAATTCTTTGTCCACGAGTTTATCATAGGCTATGTCGCATGCAAACAAGATATATATATATAATACAACAACACGCCTTTATATACATACACATACTTAATAGACCGCACACATCATCATGATATATCAAGCATTTGCATGTGAATAGAAAAATCAACCAATCAGATCAACAATCAAGTCACCACAATATTAAACAATTACATGTGAGCAAACAGTTCTATCAGCAGATCAATGATCTAGTCATCATAATGTCAGATTCATCAAACAATTCATCACATATCATAAATGTGGTTAGCCATGCATGCCGATGCATTATGAACAAGTTTGTGTATACACTTGCAGCCTTAAACAAGGACAGCAATAGGAACAAGGAAAGCCTTTTCCAGGTCCGAACAAATTCCCCTACCAAGGGTATAGCCACACATTAGGCCGTGTTGCCAACTACTACCTCTGGTCCAATGGGTACCGTGGGTAGCTAGCAAATGAAGTGACAACCCGCCCTTTTGAAGTCCTTAAGACAATCAAACGTTACGAATGTCGATGCTCAATGGTCAGTATGCATCCAAACAATTTTTTTTTATACAACCCACTTATCTTTAAGGAGCGTCTGAGACATAATTTATTTTAATCAATGCAGATCGACGAGTCCTCACTTCCTTAGTGAATTTTTAAATCTCAGTTTTGGTGTCACATCTAAGTGATATTGTGCCAGAAATAGCTTTTGAGCTTAGGTCGTTGGAACCCTAGTTGTGCTAAATAAGGCATTAGGAGAATTCCCAGGAAAGAGAGGCGGTGCGAACACTCTTAATTACCAAGTCTTTTCTAGCCAGAATTTTCCCTGACACATCATTCAACTCAACCATTTTCGCAAATTTTACTCAAGTTCTTTTTCTACTATGGTTCCATTGAAAAATTCTTTGCAAGCTTTGGCTAGTTTTACTAAAATCCTCATGCTTACTTTTAAGTCAAAATGCCCCTTAATATTTCTTTTGTGAAATCTTTTCTCAGCTTATGGAATCGCATCGGATTTACCGTTCGTAAATCGTCAAACTAATAACAGTAGATCGTCGCATTATTAATTAATTGATCATCATTGACCTTATTTATGCATACTTTAATCAATTTCAAGTTCAAATCAAAACATTCATAATTGATTTAAGACATAAAATCCAAATTATTGTTGCCACACGGGGCCAAAAATATGCTACAATATCTCTATAACACATAGTAATACTACAAGTACTACCACACAATTAACAATCAATCAAGCCACTCAACAAACAAGGTGAAAAGCCCAAACTCATTATGTAAGAATTTCCCTTACCATGGGCGCTTTAACAGTTCAAGCAAGGCAATTCCAAACCATCGTCAAGTTTAACCTCGCGCGAACCTTAAGCACAAACCTTAACAACACAAACTTAATGCAATTAGAACCCAAAAATACAAGTCCTAACACCCTAGGACAGCCACGGTTTGGGTCCCTAAAAGGCCTAAGAATTACTCACTTAATCCCATTTGAATCACACCTAGTCATATGTCATGAATCAAGTCAAAGTTATGCAAGTTTTGAAACTTTTTCAAACACTACACACTTAGAAAAATACCTAACCCAAAATTTTACCAATTGGAATAGTGTTTTACCACTTTGAGTAGTGTTTTCCCAACTTTGAACCACTTTTTAAAACACTAAAATATGTCACCAAATTTTAGAAACAATTCCATTACAAGTTCAAAACAATTATTGAAACATAAACCAAATCTTTTCCCAAAATCAAACTTCTTTGAAATGTTTTGCCAAACCAAATTCTTAACCTATTTTTACTATATTTTAGAGACATAAAACAACATAAAAGAATGTTTAAGATTAACATAAGGGCCACGGTTTTGGTGCCCTAAAACAAACCCAAAATTTTCAACTTTTCATTTCCAAAACATATCATTTCACCACACTTAAATCCTTAAACCTTAAACCAACTTCCATAACATCTAACATACTTTAAAATCAAGTTAAAATATCCCCCAAAACTATTTTAGAGGCCACGGTTTCCAGCCCCCTAAACAACCAAATTTATTTTTCCAAAACTTTGTAAAACATGCTTATATGATTAGTTTCCAAACATACTACTCAAAACCCTCCAAGAACTAACTTCAAATCAACAAAATAAAGCCAACATCAAGCCCCCAATAGCCTTATAAATTCGACCTGAACCATGAGTTGAAGTTTTCAAATTTTAAAAACACTAAACAAGCTTAATCATGGAGGAAAAGTATGGATTTAAAGATTAATCAAGCTAATACAACAAGATCTAACAATTTCTAAACAAAACAACACTAAAACCTTGAAGAACTCTTCCATGGCAGCCAAGAGGAAAATAACATGGGTTAGGAGGCTTACCAAGAAGTCTATGGATGGTTGATCAAGAATCAAGAACAAAGGAAGGAAGTTTGCACTAAAAAACACTAAGTTTTTCAAGATTTCTGACACTTTCTCTCTCTAGAATTTTCTCCACCAAGCATAAATGGAAAAATTATGAAGGGGCTGATCTCCTATTTATAGAGATCTCAAGGGACAAGGAAGAGTTCATTTAGTTGAATCTTAACTATCTAGTTACAAACTAACTAAGTAAACTAACTACCAATTACACCTAAGCCAATCAAAACATTCTAGTTGCCCAAGGTGGGTCCCAAGCATGTGTCTTGGCTCCTATTGGTCTAAAGTGGTCGACATCCCCCTAAAAATATCAAAGGATTTCGCTTCGGCGCGTTATCGATCAACCGGGTGCGCGACGTTCCGCATCTATTAGGGTTTTTGTACCAAAAACTCCAAAAATAAATCTAATAAATTATTCTATACTCAAAAATTATTAATCAACCAAAATGTCGCCAAAAATATTAGAAGTATTTCTATGAATGTCGCTTTCTCGATTTACGAGCTAAAACGCTACCGTAATACAGTTCTAGGCGTAGACAATACACTAATTATTTTCTGATGCCCAAAAATTCCAGAAAAATTTCCAATAAATCCTAAATATTGAAAAATGCTAAGATCTAAAATTTTATAAAATTTGGATCACGTTTGGGCATGTTTCAGTTAGAAACTCACCCAATAGCCTAGTTACGGCAGAATTCAACAGAATTCTCGCAGCGTAATAAAAACTGTAAATTAGTGAGGATCACTAATTTCAATTTATCTTGTCATCTAGATATTATTCAAACAATAAAATCATCAATATAAAAATCATAAAAATAAAAGCCATATTAAATATGACATAAAACAGACAATTTGACAATTAACTAAACATTGAAAAATCCAAACTCTGACTTAAAAATATCTATTAAGTCCTAAAAATTATTTCTCCTTCAATAAAATATTTTTCTTTAATCAAAAAACAATTTTTCACATTTTTCAAGCTTAATTCATATTAAAAACAGTATACGTTTACACTGTCTCTTAATCTGAATTAATTACTAAAACAGTAAATTTGTTTACAATAAATCTTTGTAGTTCTCCGTACTTTTAACAAACCATTGAGGTGATCAATCTCTATGATTTATTTTCAAGTGGTTGGAACAGTAAAATAATTTTCATAGAAATTGGGATGTTACAGCATACGTCTACGCTGTCAATTAATTTGAATTGGCATCATGAATAATAATTATTTATGATAAATAAATTATTAAAAGTATTCCTCGTGCTTTCAGTGAATCGATGAGGTGATCAGTCTCTACGACTTGCTTCCAAGTAACTGAAATTTTATCGCTAAAATAATTTTTCTTAAAAATTGGGATGTTACATGATCCCAGTCCATCCACGACAACGAGCAATGGAAACCCTTTCATAAGCAAGGAAACACCACCTAGGAGTACTACTAACCAACACAGACAGAGCTTTTCTCAATTTTGTGAGCTTTGCCCCGTCGGATTGCATGTTGCCTCCGTTATGTGTCATTATTGTCTCCTCACTGCCGTTAGATCACTACGAGCTATATCGTAGCGTTTGCCAATCATGATCAAAATAATAACACTATTCTCAATTATCTTCTTCCCCTTAAGGACCATACCGAACAGGAAAAGTTTTTTCGGCCCTATCACATTCGGTTTTCTAAAGTCGTTTTTCACAGTAGGTTTACGAAAATTTTGTGATGAAAAAAATAAGACATGATCCTAGTACATCCACCAACAAGAACTATGGAAACCCTTTTATGAGCAAGGAAACCCTTTTATGAAGCTTTTCTCAATTTTGTGTGCTTTGTACCTTCTAACGACATGACGCCTTTGTCATGTGTCATTATAGTCTCCTCACCATCATTGGACCGCTGCGAGCTATATCCTAACGTTCGCCATTGATTATCAAAATAATAACACCATTCTCAATCCTCTTCTTCCTCTTAAAGACCATATCAAACAGGAAAAGTTTCTTCGTCCCTATCACATTTGGTTTTCTAAAGTCTTTTTCCACTGTAGGTCTATGAAAATCTTGTGATAAAAAAATAAGACATGATCCCAGTCCATCCACCACCACGAGCTATGGAACCCTTTTATAAGCAAGAAAACGCCACCTAGAAGTATTACCAACAACACAGACGGAGCTTTTCTCAATTTTGTGTGCTATGCACCTTTGACGACATGTCGCCTCCGTCATGTGTCAATATTGTCTCTTCATAGCCATTGGCCCGCTGCGAGTTATATCCTAGCGTTCGCCATTAATGATCTAAATAATAACGCCATTATCAATCCTCTTCTTCCTCTTAAGGACAATATCGAACAGGAAAAGTTTCTTCGTCCCTATCACATTTGGTTTTCTAAAGTCTTTTTCCACTGTAGGATCACGAAAATTTTGTGATGAAAAAAATAAGACATGATCCCTGTCCATCCACCACCACGAGCTATGGAATCCCTTTTATAAGAAAGGAAACACCACCTAGGAGTATTACCAACAACACAGACTGAGCTTTTCTCAAATTTGTGAGCTTTGCGCCTTCTGACGACATGTCGCCTCCATCATGCGTCATTATGGTCTCCTCACAGCCATTAGACTGCTGCGAGCTATGTCCTAGCATTCCCCATTGATGACCAAAATAATAACACCAATGTCAATCGTCTTCTTCCTCTTAAGGACCATATCGAATTGGAAAAGTTTCTTCGACCCTATCACATTTAGTTTTCTAAAGTCATTTTCCGTTGTAGGTTCCCGAAAATTTTGTGGTAAAAAAATAAGACATGATCCCAATCCAATCGCCACCACGAGCTATGCAAACTCTTTGATAAAAAAGGAAACACCACCTAGGAGTATTGCCAACCAACATAGACTGAGACTTTTCCAATTTTGTGAGCTTTGCCCCTTCAGACGACATATCGCCTCCGTCAAGTGTCATTATGGTCTCCTCACTGCCATTGGACTACTGCGAGCTATATCCTAACATTCGCCATTGATGATCAAAATAATAACACCATTCTCAATCCTCTTCTTCAACTTAAGGACCATATCGAACAGGAAAATGTTCTTCGACCCTATCACATTTGGTTTTCTAAAGTCTTTCTCCAATGTGGATTGACGAAAATTTTGTGATGAAGAAAATAAGACTTTATCCCAGTCCATCCACCACAACGAGCTATGGAAACCCTTTGATAAGCAAGGAAACAGCACCTAGGAGTATTACTAACCAACACAGACTGGGCTTTTCTCAATTTTGTGAGCTTTGCCCCGTCGGATTGCATGTTGCCTCCGTTATGTGTCACTATTGTCTCCTCACTGCCGTTAGATCACTGCGAGCTATATCATTGCGTTGGCCATTTATGATCAAAATAAAAAGACCATTCTCAATCATCTTCTTCCCCTTAAGGACCATATCGAACAGAAAAAGTTTTTTCAACCTTATCACAATCGGTTTTTTAAAGTCGTTTTCCACTGTAGGTTTACGAAAATTTTGTTATAAAAAAATAAGACATGATCCCAGTCCATCCACCCCAACGAGCTATAGAAACCCTTTGATAAGCAAGGAAACACCACCTTGGGGATTACTATCCAACACAGACTGAGCTTTTCTCAATTTTGTGAGCTTTGCCCCGTCGGATTGCATGTCGCCTCCGTTATGTGTCAATATTGTCTCCTCACTGCCGTTAGATCACTGCGAGCTATATCGTAGCGTTTGCCATTTATGATCAAAATCATAACACCATTCTCAATCCTCTTCTTCCACTTAAGGATCATATCGAACATGAAAAGTTTCTTCGACCCTGTCACATTTGGTTTTCTAAAGTCTTTTTCCAATGTGGGTTCATGAAAATTTTGTGATGAAAAAAATAAGACATTATCCCAGTCCATCCACCACAACGAGCTATGGAAACCTTTTGATAAGAAAGTAAATACAACCTAGGAGTATTACTAACCAACACAGACTGAGCTTTTCTCAATTTTGTGAGCTTTGCCCTGTCGGATTGCATGTCGCCCGTTATGTGTCATTATTGTCTACTCACTGCCGTTAGATCACGGCAAGCTATATCGTAGCGTTTGCCATTTATGATCAAAATAATAATACCATTCTCAATCATGTTCTTCCCCTTAAGGACCATATCGAACAGGAAAAGTTTTTTCGACCCTATCACATTCGGTTTTCTAAAGTCATTTTCCACTATAGATTTACGAAAATTTTGTGATGAAAAAAATAAGACATGATCCCAGTCCATCCACCACCATGAGCTATGGACACCCTTTTATAAGCAAGGAAACCCTTTTATGGAGCTTTTCTGAAATTTGTGTGCTTTGTACCTTCTGACGATTTGTCGCCTCCGTCATGTGTCATTATGGTCTCCTCACTGCCATTGGACCGCTGCGAGCTATATCCTAGCATTCGCCATTGATGATCAAAATATTAACACCATTCTCAATCCTCTTCTTCCTTTTAAGGACCATATCGAACAGGAAAAGTTTCTTCGACCCTATCACATTTAGTTTTCTAAAGTCTTTTTCCTCTGTAGGGGTACGAAAATTTTGTGATGAAAAAAAATAAGACATGATCCCAGTCCATCCACCACAACGAGCTATGGAAATCCTTTGATGAGCAAGGAAACACCACCTAGGAGTATTACTAACTAACACAAACTGAGATTTTCTCAATTTTGTGAGTTTTACCCCATCGGAATGCATGTCGCCTCCGTTATGTGTCATTATTTTCTCCTCACTGTCGTTTGATCACTGCAAGCTATATCATAGCGTTTGCTACTTATGATCAAAATAATAACACCATTCTCAATCATCTTCTTCCCCTTAAGGACCATATCGAATAGGGAAAGTTTCATCGACCTTATCACATCTGGTTTTCTAAAGTCTTTTTCCAGTGTCTGTTTATGAAAATTTTGTGATGAAAAAAATAAGACGTGAACCCTGAACCCTGACCATCCACCACCACGAGCTATGAAAACCCTTTTATAAACAAGGAAACACCAACTAGAAGTATTACCAACCAACACAGACGGAGCTTTTCTCAATTTTGTGTGCTTTGCACATACTGACGACATGTCGCCTCCGTCATGTGTTATTATGGTTCCTTTACTGCCATTGGACAACTGCGAGTTATATCCTAGCATTCGCCATTGATGATCTAAATAATAACGCCATTCTCAATCCTCTTCTTCCTCTTAAGGACAATATCGAACAAGAAAAGTTTCTTCGACCCTATCATATTTGGTTTTCTGAAGTCTTTTTCCACTGTAGGTTCACAAAAAATTTGTGTTGAAAAAAATAAGACATGATCCCAGACCATCCACAACCACGTGCTATGGAAACCCTTTTATAATCAAGGAAACACCACCTAGGAGTATTACCAACCAACAAAGACTGAGCTTTTCTCAATTTTGTGAGCTTTGCGCCTTATGACGACATGTCACCTCCATCATGTGTCATTATGTTCTTCTCACAGCCATTGGACTGCTGCGAGCTATGTGCAACCGTTCGCCATTGATGATCAAAATAATAACACCATTCTCAATCTTCTTTTTCCTCTTAAGGACCATATCGAACAGGAAAAGTTTCTTCGACCCTTTCAAATTTGGTTTTCTAAAGTCTTTTTCCACTGTAGGTTTACGAAAATTTTGTGATGAAGAAAATAAGACATGATCCCAATCCATCCACCACCCCGAGCTATGGAAACCCTTTTATAAGCAAGGAAACCCTTTTATGGAGCTTTTCTCAATTTTGTGTGCTTTGTACCTTCTGACGACATGTAGCCTCCGTCATGCATCATTGTAGTCACCTCACTGCCATTGGACTGCTGCGAGCTTTATCCTAGCATTCACCATTGATGATCAAAATAATAACACCATTCTCAATCCTCTTCTTCCTCTTAAGGACCATATCGAACAGGAAAAGTTTCTTCGACCCTATCACATTTGGTTTTCTAAAGTCTTTTTCCACTGTAGGTTTACGAAAATTTTGTGATGAAAAAAATAAGACATGATCCCTAACCATCCACCATCATGAGCTATGGAAACCCTTTTATAAGAAAGGAAACACCAGTTAGAAGTATTACCAACCAATACAGACGGAGCTTTTCTCAATTTTGTGTGCTTTGCACCATCTGATGACATGTCGCCTCTGTCATGTGTCACTATGGTCTCAACACAGCCATTGGACCGCTGTGAGTTATATCATAGCGTTTGCCATTGATCATCTAAATAATAACGCCATTGTCAATCCTCTTCTTCCTCTTAAGGACAATATCGAACAGGAAAAGTCTCTTCGTCCCTATCACATTTGGTTTTCTAAAGCCTTTTTCCGCTGTATGTTCACGAAAATTTTGTGATAAAAAAATAAGACATGATCCCAGTCCATCCACCACCACGAGCTACATAAACCCTTTTATAAGAAAGGAAACACCACCTAGGAGTATTACCAACCAATATAGACTGAGCTTTTCTCAATTTTGTGAGCTTTGCGCCTTCGGACGACATGTCGCCTCCGTCATGTGTCATTATGGTCTCCTCATAGCCATTGGACTGCTGCGAGCTATGTCCTAGCGTTCGCCATTGATGATTAAAATAATAACACCATTCTCAATCCTCTTCTTCCTTTTAAGGACCACATCGGACATGAAAAGTTTATTCGACCCTATCACATTTCGTTTTCTAAAGCCTTTTTCCGCTGTATGTTCACGAAAATTTTGTGATAAAAAAATAAGACATGATCCCAGTCCATCCACGACCACGGGTTATGGAAACTCTTTGATAAGCAACGAAACACCACCTAGTAGTATTGCCAACCAACACAGACTGAGATTTTCCCAATTTTGTGAGCTTTGCCCCTTCAGACGACATGTCGTCTCCGTCAAGTGTCATTATGGTCTCCTCACTGCCATTGGACTGCTGCGAGCTATATCCTAGCGTTCGCCATTGATGATCAAAATAATAACACCATTATCAATCCTCTCCTTCCATTTAAGGACTATATCGAACAGGAAAAGTTTCTTCGACCCTATAATATTTGGTTTTCTAAAGTCTTTTTCCACTGTAGGTTCACGAAAATTTTATGATGAAAAAAATAAGACATGATCCCAGTCGATCCAACACCACGAGCTATGGAAACCATTTTATAAGCATGGAAACACCACCTAGGAGTATTACTAACTAACACAGACAGAGCTTTTCTGAATTTTGTGAGCTCGACCCCTTTTGACGACACATCGCCTCCGTTATGTGTCATTATGGTCTCCTCGCTGCCACGAGCTTTATCCTAGCGTTCGCCATTAATGATCAAAATAATAACACCATTCTCAATCCTCTTCTTCCTCTTATGGACCATATCAAATAGGAAAAGTTTCTTCGACCCTGTCACATTTGGTTTTCTAAAGTCTTTTTCCAGGGTAGGTTTACGAAAATTTTGTGATGAAAAAAGTAAGACATGATCCCAGTCGATCCACCACCACAAGCTATGGAAACTATTTTATAAGCAAGGAAACACCATCTAGTAAAGAAAATTTTGTGATGAAAAAAATAAGACATGATCCCAATAAATCTGCCACCACTAGCTATGGAAACACTTTTATAAGCAAGGAAACACCACCTAGGAGTATTACCAACCAACACAGACCGAGCTTTTCTCAATTTTGTGAGTTGAGCCCCTTTTTACGACATGTCGCCTCCGTCATGTACCTTTATGTTCTTTTCACTACCATTGGACTGTTGTGAGCTGTATCCTAGCGTTCACCATTGATGATCAAAATAATAACACCATTCTTAATCCACTTCTTGCTCTTAGGGACCATATCGAACAGGAAAAGTTTCATCGACCCTATCACATTTGGATTTCTAAAGTCTTTTTCCACTGTAGGTTTACGAAAATTTTGTGATGAAAAAAATAAGACATGATCCCAGTCGATCCACCACGACGAGCTATGGAAACCCTTTTACAAGCACGAAAACACCACCTAAGAGTATTACCAACCATCACAGACTGAGCTTTTCTAAATTTTGTGAGCTCGGCCCCTTTTGACGACACGTTGCCATCGTCATGTGTCATTATGGTCTCCTCGCAGCTACGAGCTTTATCCTAGCGTTCGCTATTGATGATCAAAATGATAACACCATTCTTAATCCTCTTCTTTCTCTTAGGGAACATATCGAACAGGAAAAGTTTCTACGACCCTATCACATTTGATTTTCGAAAGTCTTATTCCACCGAAGGTTTACAAAAATTTTGGGATGGAAAAAAATAAGGTTTAAGGTTTACGGTTTAGGGTTTAGGGTTTAGGGGTTTGGGGTTTGAGGTTTGGGGTTTAGGGGTTTGGGGTTTCGGGTTTGGGGTTTGGGGTTTCGGGTTTAGGGTTTCGGGTTTTTAGGGTTTAGGGTTTTCAGGGTTTAGGGTATCAGGTTTCGGGTTTAGGATTTAGGGTTTTAGGGTTTTCGGGTTTCTGGTTTCGGGTTTCAGGTTTAGGATTTAGGGTTTTTAGGGTTTAGGGCTCCGTCATGTGTTTCAGGAGCATATCGAATAGGAAAAGTTTCTTCGACCCTATCACATTTGGTTTTCTAAAGTCTTTTTCCACTGTAGGTTTACGAAAATTTTGTGATAAAAAAATAAGACATGATCCCAGTCGATCCACTGCCACGAGCAATGGAAACCCATCTATAAGCACGGAAACGCCACCTAGGAGAATTACCAACCAGCACAGACTGAGCTTTTCTCAATTTTGTGAGCTCGGCCCCATTTGACGACTCATCGCCTCCGTTATGTGTCATTATGGTCTCCTCACTGCCACGAGCTTTATCCTAACGTTCGCCATTGATTATCAAATTAATAACACCATTCTCAATCCTCTTATGGACCATATCGAATAGGAAAAGTTTCTTCGAACCTATCACATTTGGTTTTCTAAAGTCTTTTTCCACGGTAGGTTTACGAAAATTTTGTGATGAAAAAAATAAGACATGATCCCAGTCGATCCTCCACCACAAGCTATGGAAACCATTCTATAAGCAAGGAAACACCATCTAGGAAAAAAAATTTTGTGATGAAAAAAATAAGACATAATCCCAATCGATCCGCCACCACTAGCTATGGAAACACTTTTATAAGCAAGGAAACACCACCTAGGAGTATTACCAACCAACACAGACCGAGCTTTTCTCAATTTTGTGAGTTGAGCCCCTTTTTACGACATGTCGCCTCCGTCATGTATCTTTATGTTCTTTTCACTACCATTGGACTGTTGTGAGCTGTATCCTAGCGTTCGCCATTGATGATCAAAATAATAACACCATTCTCAATCCACTTCTTGCTCTTAGGGACCATATCGAACAGGAAAAGTTTCATCGACCCTATCACATTTGGATTTCTAAAGTCTTTTTCCACTATAGGTTTACGTAAATTTTGTGATAAAAAAATAAGACATGATCCCAGTCGATCCACCGCCACGAGCTATGGAAACCCTTTTATAAGCATGGAAACACCACCTAGGAGTATTACCAACCTTCACAGACTGAGCTTTTCTCAATTTTGTGAGCTCGACCCCCTTTTGATGACACGTTGCCATCGTCATGTGTCATTATGGTCTCCTCGCAGCTATGAGCTTTATCCTAGCGTTCGCCATTGATGATCAAAATGATAACACCATTTTTAATCATCTTCTTCCTCTTAGGGAACATATCGAACATGAAAAGTTTCTACGACCCTATCACATTTGATTTTCAAAAGTCTTATTCCACCGAAGGTTTACAAAAATTTTGTGATGAAAAAAGTAAGGTTTAGGGTTTAGGGTTTAGGGTTTGAGGTTTGGATTTTAGGGGTTTGGGGTTTAGGGTTTCGAGTTTAGGGTTTCGGGTTTCGGGTTTAGGATTTAGGGTTTTCGGTTTTCTGGTTTCAGGTTTCAGGTTTAGGATTTAGGGTTTTTAGGGTTTAGGGCTTAGGGCTTAGGGCTTAGGGTTCAGGGTAGGTTTACGAAAATTTTGTGATGAAAAAAGTAAGACATGATCCCAGTCGATCCACCACCACAAGCTATCGAAACTATTTTATAAGCAAGGAAACACCATCTAGTAAAGAAAATTTTGTGATGAAAAAAATAAGCCATGATCCCAATAAATCCGCCACCACTAGCTATGGAAACACTTTTATAAGCAAGGAAACACCACCTAGGAGTATTACCAACCAACACAGACCGAGCTTTTCTCAATTTTGTGAGTTGAGCCCCTTTTTTCGACATGTCGCCTCCGTCATGTATCTTTATGTTCTTTTCACTACCATTGGACTGTGGTGAGCTGTATCCTAGCGTTCGCCATTGATGATCAAAATAATAACACCATTCTCAATCCACTTCTTGCTCTTAGGGACCATATCGAACAGGAAAAGTTTCATCGACCCTATCACATTTGGATTTCTAAAGTTTTTTTCCACTGTAGGTTTACGAAAATTTTGTGATGAAAAAAATAAGACATGATCCCAGTCGATCCACCACGACGAGCTATGGAAACCCTTTTATAAGCACGAAAACACCACCTAGGAGTATTACCAACCATCACAGACTGAGCTTTTCTAAATTTTGTGAGCTCGACCCCTTTTGACGACACGTTGCCATCGTCATGTGTCATTATGGTCTCCTCACAGCTACGAGCTTTATCCTAGCGTTCGCTATTGATGATCAAAATGATAACACCATTCTTAATCCTCTTCTTTCT